>CM060408.1:110904872-111140459 GCA_030545235.1 Helianthus tuberosus
AGAATAATTTTTCAAGAAACCAAGTTAAAATACAAGATTTACATAAACTTGGTTCTTAAATAAACTAATCACCTTTTTAGTGGTTAATCAAGTATAGAAACATATATTTAACAAGAAAAACTCAATTAGAAAAATAATTTACAAGTTGTAATCACCTAAATTCTTCAATAATGATGTTTTTAAATAAGCAACCACACTTTAAAGGGTAACTAAGCTTACTAAACACACTAGTAAGTTACTACAAATTTTTATAAACTTTCAAGTTCATGAAGTAGTGTAAATAGCTTGATTTTGGCAAATTGGTGAGTATTGTTTGATTTGTTGTTGATTGTGATGATTTATAAAAGAAAATGATATGCTTTGAAAGAATGGAAACCTCCATTTTTAAGGGAAAACAATGGCAAAATTTTTCTAGAAATTAAACACTTAGAAAAAAAATTCTAAACAAATATTTACAAGTATATTTTAATCATGAATTTTCATATAAAGTTTGCCATAATTTTTGTGACAAAAATTACAAAATATTGGAGGTTGGTTTTTGATAATAAAAGTGGCTAAATATATATTTAGGAGAATATATATTTAGATGTCACCATGTGTGTGATTATTTGTATATTATGTGTATTAGTTATATTATTTTAGGACTTGAAATAATATAACTCACCAAAATACCAAGAAAATAATACAAAATATTACCAAAATTCCAAGACAAAGAATATATAATTTATACCCAAAATATTGGATAAACTGAAAAAGGAATATAACTTACAAAAATATTCCGGAATTAAATTCATAAGTATATTTTGGTAAATGGTATTTTGGACACCAAGAGAACAAAAATATGATTTTTACAATTATTAAGAAATTATATCATGTTTTTGACAATAAGAAATCATATTATTTTTGGGAAAGAAATATATATATATGTTTTTTCTTAATAAACACAATAAGAATACGTATTCTCGTACGTATAAATACACCGGAATACGCCACCGATACTTGGCAAAAATATACAAGTCTTAAAAACGAGTTTAAATACACCCATCCTTGGGGAAATTATACATGTACAAATACATAAATGTATCAAGTTAAAATATATTATTTTAACTAATATTCCAAAATTTAATAAATATAATTTAAGTTAAAATATTTATTATTTTAACAAATAATTATATACTTGGAATAGTATTGATGACACAAAGAAACGTAACTCAAAGACACTAATTAAGACTAAGGTCAAGTCACGACCCACCCATCTAATAAACCATAGTACGTTTGTAGGTAGTCATGCACTGCAGAAGAAGCTTTGGGTTATTTGATTGAAGAACGCAAAACTGTGAGTTCATGTCCCCCTTTTTCTTTTAACTTTTTCAGTTTTATAACTTCGGGGGTGAAATACATGTTACAAATGATTACGACTAAAAACCTGGTGGTTAGCTAAGGAATGAACTGTTAGATCATGTGAATGGGTAGGCGAGTAACTAAAGACCATTAATCCTTGTTTAAGGACCGAGGGGCATGAGTGATAGATCTATTGGGTGTTGCGAGCCCCGCCCATGAGCCCGCGGGTTGGACCATGAGGCGACTATGTCGTTCCCGCCGGATGGCCCGTTACGAAATACGCATAAAGGATTGAGCCATTCCTACACCGTTGCACACATATTAATGGCCCTGCAAACCATTAATCGATCTGTTTCCTTGTTGCTTTCATACCGGTTTACGAATACATACATACATACAATTGTTTACAAAGATTATTACGAGCTCACATACAAAACACATGAACTCGCTCAACTTTTGTTGATGTTTTCAAACTACATGTATTTCAGGAAACTAATTATGGATCTGGCGGGCGTTGAAGGTTATCAAGTTGTGTCTTCAAATAAAAGATGTCATCCCGTGTCAAAGGGTTTGGGTTGTGTATCTTATCCTGGATAAGATACATAGTTCAAATCCTAGCTTTTAGTAGTGTCTTTTGCCGAGTCCTTATGGAACTCTAAACAACTTGAATGGTTTGTAATATGAATTTGAAGTCTCGGATTTCTGTTAAACAATGTTGGTTGTAACATTTTGAAACTTATTTATGGATGAACATCTTGGTTTTATCATATAGTTGTTTGTTATGGTTGAATGCAATGATATTAAGCAAGTCACACATAATCACGCTTCCGCAAAAGTCAGGGTGTGACATTTTCTAACACACGTGTTAGAAAATTCAAGTCATTTTACATATACAAAATATGACCAAATTAAAGCATTAATGTCATTATTAAAACTCATCAAATGTCATCAATAAAACTCTACTCAAGAGTTTCACCATATGAAGAGTTAAGAGTCTCAATAATTATAGACTTAAACTCTAATAAAACTCATCAAATGTAATCATTAAAACTCTACTCAAGAGTTTCATCATATGAAGAGTTAAGAGTCACAATAATTATAGACTTAAACTCTAATAAAACTCATCAAATGTCATCATTAAAACTCTACTCAAGAGTTTCACCATATGAAAAGTTTAATTAGTAATTAAAATTTCACTCAAATAGATTTAGAAATCACAAATTAAAGTTGGTGATAAATCCCACACAACTACACCATCACTTTTTGGTGATTTAATTGTTGAGGACAATCAAAAATCAACTTCAATGTATGACCTTTTATTTCTAAATCATACAAAGCATTAAAATCAATCCTACAACAAATTACTTGTATAAAATGTTTATATAAAACATTTCAAAGCATTTGTATTTTAACCATTTTTAACATTCATGTTAAAATGAAAGAAATTCTAACGCGCACGTTAGAAATATTAACATTTTCACACAATGTTAATTCGACTTGCTAAAAGCACATATATGGTTCAAATAAATAAGTCATTTCTAATACACACGTTAGAAACTAAACAATTGAAAATTGCTTCCAGATTAACGCGTTTCATGAACGTTTCTAACACACATGTTAGAAGACAAATGATTACAAAAATCATTATAAGACTCATTTGTTCATATCAATCCATAGGTGGATGAAAAGTCTACTTTAAATAGAGACTTAATTAGAGACATAAAACTCTAATCAAGTAACATAAAACTCTTATTTAAAGACATAAAAAACTCTACTTAAGAGAATTTAACGTTTACAAAAAACGTATGGTTTACACCAATAATTCCGGTCTAACAAACATGTTAGAGAATTTAACGTTTACAAAAAAAAACGTATGGTTTACACTATTAAACCCAATCTAACACAAAGTTAGAAAAATTAACGATTCCCAAAATCGTTTCAAAACCAAACGTTGGAACCAAAACTATTCGTTTTGTACCACAGTATAGGATTTAAGATTGTATCTCAATCTCAAAAAATCCAAACACAACAAGTGTACTACACATATTTCCCAAAAAAAATATTTATAATATCATAATCTTTAAAATATATTTTTTTATTATAAATCCTTTTGTGAACCCAAAATTCTTATAAATAAGGTTTTAAGATTGTAGCAACAATCTCACGGAAATCTGTTTTAAGTTTGTAGGAATTAGGTTCACCTTTTGTAAAATATAGTTACAAAATATATGATAACGAGACTTTCGTTATTCGTAGGAAATATCATAGTATAATACCGGTTGCAATAACTAAATAAAAAGAATATAAAATATAATTATATATACCAATATTGATTCAAGCCGCATCTCTGGTGGGTCCTTCACGCGCACTTGATAGCATCATAGACTCGAGTATTCATCATCTTGAGTCTTGAAAATACTCCTTGACAGCAACAAAGAGCACACTAAAACGTTGACGATTTTGGTTGAGGCATGTGTTCAACACGCTTCCCTTAAAACAGATTTCGCGCCTCTACTAAAGACAACGCGTCTGTCTCCCAGGGTACAACAGCCGAAGCAGTCTGTACTGCCGGAGATGGCTCACGGACCCAAGGTTACATCTGGTAATTGTAGTGTTTGAACTCATGTGGTGGAAAACAAGTAGAGAGTACTCATCTCTCTAGTTGGTCTTCAAGTGTTCATCTTCCTTCTAGTATTCTTCATGTATCAAGCAATATCATATTCTTATATTACCAAAAGAAGCACATAGCCTATTATTTGTATAAGACTTAAGGATTAGTGAAAAGTTTCATTTAATTAGTCACTTAATTAGAGACTTAAAAACTCAAATAAAACTAATTAAATGTCATCAAGAAGCTCTACTCAAGAGTTTCTTTTTTATTTACCACATGAATATTCTAATTAATATTTATAATTTCATTAAATTATAAATATATTAAATATCCATTCACCAAATTTCCAACAGGCTGTTGGCACGAATAAAAACTATATTGAGTGAACCAAGTAAAAAAAAACACTACCATAGTTTTGCCAAAAAAAAAACGATGGCAAGATTGCAATTTTGAACTGGGGTGAAATCATAATTTTGAAATGCATTGAAAATCATATTTGAACTGAGGGCAGACCATAATTTTATTTTGAGCTGGGGGCAAAATCGTAATTTTTAGATGATGGCAAAATCGTAATTTTTAGCTGGAGGCAAAACCAAAATTTTATTTTGAAATGGGGATAAAATCGTAATTTCAATCTGGGGATAAAATTGTAATTTGGCAGGACTATAGCGGGGTCAAAAGCATAATTTTATTTTGAAATGGGGGCAAAATCGTAATTTTAACTGAGGGCAAAATAAACATTTTATTTTTAACTGGGGGAAAATTGTAATTTTAGACTTGGGATAAAGTTGTAATTTAGTAGAAGTTATAGAGAACTATTATAAACTTATTAATAAAAGAAAATTGCACCGGCACTTTTAGCTAATCAAAAAACAAAACTATTCAGAAAAAAAGGTGGCCGCCCAAACCCACCAGTAAGCATGCAGTACTATTGCCCCTCATGGGATTTGTATACGTTGAATAATTAATTATTTTAAATAAAAAAAACTTTACAGAGTTAAGAGTAAGACCATGGGGAAGTCTAGGAAAGTCTAAGGAAAAACTAAGTTGGCATGTTGAGATTTGTTGTTGGTTAGAGTAACTCTAATGGTGTCCAAAGTATTGCCGCCCATGATGAGGTGGATGTGTTCAAATCTAAGGGCCCATTAGACCATAGGTATGGTTTGGGTAGTCTCTTTGGGGACTATCCGCCACGTAGGCGCCACGTCACATCCGATGAAGGACCATCCAAAGGGGACTACCCAAGGGTGTGGGGAACTACCCAATAATAAAAAACTAATATATAAAATAAACGAGAGAGAGAGAGAGATAATGAAGAACAAAGGGGGCCCACCATTGCAGCTCGTCGCTGCCGTCTTGCAGCGGACGTTGGGGACGTGACGAGGGGGAGGGGCGGTGTGGGACGAGGGGGACGAGCAGTAGACGAGGGGGGACGATCCCCATACTCACTGGCCTTAATGTTCATCCATGTTTCATTCAATATCCTACTGCAAGAGCATAGTACTTTTAGGTTATTGTGCCAGCATATTAAAATTATATTAATATTTGCATGTGAGTGGGCCTAAAGTAAAAGAAAAAAAAATATTTTATTTATAGAGTGTGTGTAGTAGTAGGTAGGTAACGAGGTGGAAATTAAGAAGGGTAAGGATATATGTAGGGTTGGAGATGAAATAAGGGTTTTTAAGGATTTTTAAAGATATGATGTGACAGATGACGTGGCAGGTAAGGGCGACTAAGGGCGCCTGTAGTATTGGAGATAGTCTTAGGGAGGTGAGGGAAGTTGAAAGACGAATTTCCCTCACCCAGTAAGACCATGGGGAAGTCTAGGAAAGTCTAAGGAAAAACTAATTTGGCACGTTGTGATTGGTTGTTGGTTAGGGGAGGTGAGGGAAGTTGAAAGATGGACTTCCCTCACTCTGTTTCCGATGATATCTTCATTTAATTCCCTGAGCTTGAGTCCATGAAGAGCTACTTGATTTGAGAGGTACTTCCTCAAGAGTTCTTGCGATTTGTCCACCCTTAGAAACACCATATTTAAAATTATCTAGATTTAATTCAAAAGTTTAAAATAAAAATTAAATACAAGACAGTCTTTTAAACTGGTAGCATATAATATTTTAAAAAATAAAAGATATATAAATTTTGATTATAAGATTGACAATATTATTATGGTCAAAGGATTCTAAAATTGATAATTACAATTGAAGGTACAATGAAAACAAAGGATGGAGACATCCATATATACAATTCGACAATTGTGATTGAGCCTAGAAAGTAGGAGAATATTAGGAAAGAGATTAATGTAAATGGAATAAAATATTCAATGAGATAATGCCCATCTTTACTCCCCCTCAAGTTGGAGCGTGAAGATCTTTAACGCCCAACTTGTCAAGTAGAGTACGAAACTGTTGCGTCCCCAAGGGTTTCGTAAGAATGTCCGCCACTTGAATTTTAGAATCAATAATCATGGGTTTTATTTCCCTTGACTCAACTCGTTCTCTAACGAAATAACAATCCATTTCGACATGCTTTGTTCGTTCATGGAACACCGGGTTATTTGCTATGTGACGAGCCACTTGATTGTCACAAAACAATTGCGTTGGGTCGATTGTTGGCACGTCAAGCTCTTTCAAAAGCCACCTCATCTACAAAATTTCACTGACTGCGTGCGCCATTGCTCTGTATTCGGCTTCTGCCGATGATCGAGAAACTACCGATTGCTTCTTGGACTTCCATGATATGGGAGCTCCTCCCAAAAGTAGTAGATAACCGGTCCTAGACCTTCTTGTGAATGGGCACCCAAGCCAATCAGAGTCGCAATAGGCTGTGAGATTGGTTCCTCCTTCTTTAGGAATCAAGTTACCTTGCCCCAGAGTTGTTTTAAGGTATCTGAGAACCCGGTTTGCAGCCTCCATGTGACTTTGTCTTGGGTCACCAACGAATTGACTCAATACATTTACCGCGTAAGCTATATCGGGTCTCGTTGCTTGTAAATAGAGAAGCCTCCCCACTAGTCTTCAGTATTGGTTAGCATCTACCCGTTGCTCTTCATCACACTTTCCAAGCTTTAAGTTTTGTTCCATTGGAAATAAACTTGGTTTACAACCCATCATTCCAGTGTCTTCTAGGATATCTAACGTATACTTTCGTTGACTTAGAACCATTCCTTCCTTTGTTCGAGCAACTTCAATTCCAAGGAAGAACTTTAGGGGACCAAGGTCTTTAATGCTAAACTTTCTGTTAAGGAAAACTTTAGTTTCTTTTATTTCTCCAAGTTATCTCCCACTTTAATAACATCGTCCACATAAATTAGCGTAGCAACAAAAGTGTTTATTCCTTTGAATATAAATAACGAATAGTCTGCTCTTGTTTGTTTGAACCCGATTTCCAGTAATGAATTGGTAAACTTTTGGTACCAATTCCTTGATGCTTGTTTGAGTCCGTATAATGATTTCTTGAGCTTACAAACCCGGTTGTCATCTGCCTTTTCAAAACCTTGAGGTATTCTCATATAGACGTCCTCGTGTAGGTCTCCATGTAGGAAAGCATTGTTGACATCTTGTTGATGAATATGCCATCCCCGTTTCACGGCCACGGTCAGGAGAGTTCGAACAGTCACCAACTTTGCAACAGGAGCAAAAGTTTCATGGAAGTCAACGCCTTCCATTTGCGTGAAACCTTTTGCTACAAGGCGTGCCTTGTATCTTTCAACGTGCCCATTTGGCTTGTACTTTATTTTGTACACCCATTTTGAATCGATTGCCTGCTTCCCTTCTGGTAGTTTTTCTAACGTCCAAGTCTCATTTTCTTCAAGAGCTTGTATCTCTTTCTTCATGGCTTCTCTCCATCTAATATCTTTTACGGCCTGATTGAAGTGTTTTGGCTCATCACTTGAAGTAATGGCCGCTAAAAATGCTTTATGTTCGTTAGTAAACTTATCATAAGAAACATAGTGTGTTAAGGGATGTACCGTAGAGGACTCTTGATTGGAAGTGGACTGCTCATGGTCTAGAGATGGGGGAAGCTTGACTTCGTAATCTCCAAAGTGTCTAGGACGAACTTTGTTTCTTTTCTGCCTCGGTTGCTCGAAATTCTCAACATTGGGCTCAGGTGGTTCATTAACAAAACTATCTGAACTTGGATCATGTTGCTCATCTTCACGTGTGGGCCCATTATCTTTGACTTGTGCATGTTCATTCCCAACATTATTCTCAGCTTGTGGGCTCATATTCTCCACTGAGCTTTTTTGGGCTTCAAGAATAGTTTCTTTGGTTTGAGTAGTGCTAGAACCAGCATGCTCGACATTGGGCTGTGGCCCATGTTGCTTCTTTTCTATTATTTTTTCTTCTTCCCAACTTTGAGGAAAAGTGAAAATTACTTCTTCTTCTGCTGTGTTATTGGCAAAAGGAAATATATTCTCCAAGAACTTGACATCTCTTGAAGTTACGATTTTATTGTGTTGGGTATCATAAATTTTGTATCCCTTTGTTCCTGGAGGATAACCTAAGAAAATTTCCGGTCTCCCCCTCACCTCAAACTTATCCCCTTTCGTCTTTGTGCTCTTGTAATAAGCAAGACAGCCAAACACCCTCATATGTTCATAATCACATTTCTTGTTATACAGCACCTCATAGGGTGTCTTGTTTTCAATTGGATCGGATGGCAATCGGTTTATGACGTGAGCAGCCGTCAAGATGCACTCTCCCCAAAACCTTGTTGGCAAATTGGCTTCAAACTTCAAAGCACGTGTCGTCTCTAATAGGTGTCGGTGTTTCCGCTCCACAACGCCATTTTGTTGCGGTGTATGTGGACAAGTAGTCTCCAAAACAATTCCTTCTTTCGTGTAGAAGTCAAGCATATGATTTGAAGTGAACTCCCCTCCATTGTCGCAACGTATTCTTTTAATGTTTTTTCTCAAATTGGATTTGTATCACTTTGTGAAATTTGACAAGACAAGTGCTTGCCTCATGTTTATGCTTGAGAAGGAATACCCATACGGCTCGACTAAAATCATCTACTATTGTCAAAAAATAGCTTGCTCATGTAAAAGATGGTGTGCGATATTTACCCCACACATCACAATGCAATAATTCAAATCAAGAACTTGTTTTAGTAACACTTATTGGAAACGGTAGTCTGGCAAACTTGGCCTTAATACTTGAGTCACAAAAACCTCTAGAATTCAAAGAAACATTTTTGAGGAAATCAATATGAGATAGTTTAGAATTTGATGGGTGACCTAATTTCTTGTGCCATGTGTTGAGAGTTGTCATCATCGCCTTCCTCTTACTTCCCATCATCCCCATCTTGTATAGACCATTCTTGCAATCACCCACTCCAATCAATGTCCCCGAACGTAAACCCTGCATAACACAAAAATCTGGAAAAAACGTGACGATGCATTGGAGGTCTTTTGAAAGTTTACTAACTGACAACAAATTGCATTTAAAATTAGGGACATGAAGAACTTCTTTAATCAACATTCCATTTGGCAACATGTGTTCACCTCTACCTTCAACGGCTATGGCTTCGACGTTTGGTATTATAACAGGTGGTTCATAATTTTCTCTTGTTTTATTTTTAAGAAAAAAATCATCATATGTTATATGCTCGGTTGCCCCCGAGTCGATTATCCAATTACCTTCGTTACCAAGGTTACCTGTCACGTTTGCTACAGGTGTGTTTTCTTCTTTGGTTGAGTCCTCTTTGCTACCAAAAAGTTTAACAAATTGCTGGTACTGTGCATCAGATAGACCAGGTATTGGGCTTTTCTCTCCTTCTACGCATGCCGCCTTTGGTTTCGCCTTCTCTTGTTTACCTTTTACTGGCCACCACTCAGGATATCCGATGCATTTGAAGCATCCGTCCTTGTTGTGTCCATCTTTATTGCAGAAAGTACAATGCTCTACCTGGTCACCATTGCTGCGTTTTCCATCCCTCTGTTTGGACCGGTTTTGTGACTGAATCTGATCACGCTTTGCTGGAACATAGGCCTGAAACGCCGCTGCATGCCTTTTGATCCCTGAAACAGCTCTTTGGTGTTCATCATCGGCGACAAGATGATATGCTATGCCTAGTGATGGAGTTGGTTTCATAGCAAGTATTTGAGTTCTGATGGTTCCATACTCAGAATCCAAACCAAGTAAAAACTCATAAAGCCTTTCTTTTTCCCTTAATTTAGTAAGCTTCTTCCCAATTAAACAAGTACATCCACGACAGTCGCATTTCGGAACGGGAAGCACAGACTGGTCCTCATCCCATATCACCCGGAGTTTCATGTAATACGCCGAGACAGTGGCTCCTTCTTGCTTGGTGGTTGTCAACGATTGTTTAATTCGTACGCTCTAGGCGCATTCTTCTTTCCGAAATTTTCCTTCAAATCCGCCCATATTTCTCGAGCCGTAGTAGCGTATTTTACGCTCGTTCTTATTTCCTTTTCCATTGCCGTGTTTAACCAGCCCTTGATCATGGCATCGCATCTCATCCATGCCATGTAGTTTGATGAGCCTTCCTCCGGTTTTTTAATCGTTCCGTCTATGAACCCGACTTTGTTTTTGGCGAACAAGAAGTTTAGCATTTCTTGAGACCAGTCGATATAGTTGGCATCGATTAGCACGTCGTTTACGTGAATTTGCCTTGGGTAATCTGAAGGATGGAGATAATACAGAGAATCATGATCCGTGACCCCATCTTTGCCTTTTTCTGGTTTGTCTCCATTGCCTGTCATGGTGTTTCTGGGTTTGAGTTTTGGTCAGAGGATCCTAAAATCGCTCTGATACCATGACAATATTATTATGGTCAAAGGATTCTAAAATTGATAATTACAATTGAAGGTACAATGAAAACAAAGGATGGAGACATGCATATATACAATTCGACAACTGTGATTGAGCCTAGAAAGTAGGAGAATATTAGGAAAGAGATTAATGTAAATGGAATAAAATATTCAATGAGATAATGCCCATCTTTAAAGATTGTCATAAGTTTTATTTAATAAATAAAAGGTTTCATGTTAAAAACTAGTGAGTTTTCCAAGCGATGAGGCGAGAAACCAGTATATAGAACAAAACATTTTGCTTACAATAGCAAACAAACTTAATTAAATAAAAGCTATGCCATGAGGGTGGAGATACAATAGGAAGTTTATTTGGCTAGGAAGGCTAGGAAGTGATCTTGACCATCCATTTAGTTAATCAAGGGCTAAGATTAAATCAGGGAAATTGAAGGAAAGAAAAGAGGCGCGTGGGTTTGTTTAGGGGCATTCTAGTCAATCAAAGCCAATAGTTTCTCTCTCCTCCAATTCCCCCCCCCCCCCCATTTTTTAAACGTTAATAACTCTTTCATACGACATTATTTTTTTATAAAAATTGCACCAAAAAACGAGCGTTTTTTTATCTTTAAAACGAGTATACTATTGCTATATTTTCAAAAAAATAAAATAAAAACCCAGTTGCGTAAAACGCAATAGAAAAACCCCCAGTTACGTAAAACGCAATGAAAAAAAAACCTAAAAAATGACATTTTTCTAAAACGCAATTGCACCAAAAACACAAAGAAATGACTTATTTGTAAAACGCAATGGCCAGAAAACACAAAGAAATGTCTTATTTCTAAAACGCAATAGCCTAAAAACTCAAAAGAAAATGTACTTTCTAAAACGCAATGGACTAAAAACACATAAAAATGTGTTTTACCTAAAACGCAATGCACAAAAAACACATAAAAATGCACAAAAAACACATAAAAAGGTGTTTTACCTAAAACGCAATGCACAAAAAACACAAAGAAATGTCTTATTTGTAAAACGCAATGGCCAGAAAACACTTAAAAATGACTCATTCTAAAACGCAATGGACTGAAAACACCTAAAAAATGTGTTTTACCTAAAACGCAATGACTAAAAACAATTAAAAATGTGTTTTTTCTAAAACGCAATAGCAGAAAACACATAAAACTCTCTTATTTCTAAAACGCAATGGACATATAAAACTATCTGGGAACTGTCTGTGACTGTGAACTGTCTGAATTGTCTACGAATTACTGTCTTCGAAATGAGCCAATTTCTGGAAAATTAAATTTTCTGATGATTTTTATTACAGCAATTTAATCAAAAAAAAAAATTTCCGAGCAACCCCAGCCAGGGGCTCTGCCCCTTGGACCCCGCCACGGGCTGCCGCCCCTGGGACCCCGCTACCAGGGGCACTGCCCCCGGACCCCCGCCATGATCGTAAAACGCAATGAGTAAATCAAAAACCCAGATCGTAAAAATGAAATTAAAGAATTTCTTACATGGATCGAAGTGATTTCTTCAACAATTGACGAATTTTTAATGATTGAAACACTTATCAGCGCTCGAATCGAACGAATCGAGTGATTATCTCCAAAATCACCGGAAAAAACGAGATTTTTTATGAAATTAAACTGGGTTTTCTTCAAAAAAAGCTGAAGAACACGTTGATCGGGTGTTTGAATCATTGATTGGTGATGAAAACCGCACTATAATGTAGTGATTATTGAGATAGAAAGTGAAGAAATGGTTGAAGATGGAGGGTTTTGAAAATGGTGGGTTTTGAAGTTACTGGGTTTTGAAAAGGAAGAAGAAAGGGTTGGATTGACTAAAATACCTTTTTTCTTTATTTTAAATGTTGCCACATATCCTAATCCTATTGCTTCCTACACTTCCTAGCCAAAATAAACTTCCTATTTGATCTTTTCCCTTCATGGACCAAAATATAAAGCCGCATCATGCAAAAAAAAATCGACTTGTGTTCACATTAAGGGTTGCTATGTACAAGAAAATTTCATTTTCTTGGTAAAATGAAAAAAAATGCCTAGTGAGTTTTTTTTTAGTTCAGGAAGTTTCCGTTTCATAGAATGTAATGAAACTAGAATTGGAATTTGCATGAGAATTGGAATTGGAATTGGAAGAAATTAGATTTGAAATTTTAACATTCCAATAGGAAGTGGAATTTGATGGAATTGAAATCTCAATTTCTTACTTGATGTGTTTGTTTGGCAAATGAATTATAATCTACCAATCTCGTCCAACTGACCGGGTGAGCCAGTAACCAATTCAGGTCAATAGCGGCTGTGTTGGGTCGAGACATTTCAGGTCGAGTCATGTCGGGTCTGATCAAGATGTTTCAAGTCGGTAAAGGGCTGTGTTGGGTCGAGTCGTTTCAAGTCGTTAATAGGTCGGTTTGGGTCAAGACATTTTGGGTCGTTCACGGCTCGAGTCGGGTTCGAAACGTTACAGGTTGTTAATGAGCATGAGAGGGTTTTGGGTCGTTAATGGGCCCAGTCGAGTCGAGACGTTTCGAGCCATTAATGAGTCGGGTCAAATCTAGACGTTTCCGGTCGTTAAGGAGCCGGGTTGGTTCGTTTCATCTCCGCCTGATAACGGGTCTGGCTGAACTGAGATGTTTACGGTCGCTAATGTGTCAGTGCAAGTTGGGTTGTTAATCGGTGATAGGTTCAAGACGTTTTGGGTCGTAAATGGGGGCCAAGTCTGGTCTAGACGTTTCGGGTCCTTAACAGGTCAAGTAAGCTCAAGACGTCGTTTTGGGTCGTTAACAAGACAGGTCGAATCAAAGACATATCGGGTCGCTAATGTGTGACAACTGTCACACCCCGACCCGCAGCGGAATGGTATGGGGCATGATGATTGCTCAAAGCTTATAACAACTATTTAAAAGTTAAAGTATTTAAAGCATCAATATTAAATTGTCACACATAACATAGAATTCAAATATTAACAAGTTACAAATTCAAATAAATAAAAGAAACATAACATATCCGGTTTATTACTAAGGCAGTCCTACGTGTCTTCAATTCAAAACCCGTCTACCGTTGTGTACCTGTATCACGTGTAAAAGAGTTTTGGGTCAACAAACATGTTGGTGAATAGATTCGGTTTTTATTTAAAAACGTTTTTGTTTCATTATCTTTAGAAAACATTATTTTATAACATGCATTATCAAATGTGAAACCATGTCCTCCAACATAACAAGAATTCAACACATATAACATAAGCAACTCAAACATAACAAAAATAGTAACCATAGATACATAGAGATTCAAGCCCCGAAAGGCGAATCTGCGAAACAATGATGGCGATGCCGAGTTCGACCCATGGCCATGGGGAACCGGTCAGCCAGGTGGATCCACGCGAAACCTGTGACACAAAGCGAGTAACACATAGATGCACGTATAGAGAAACAATAGAAATTAGCAACAAGTGACACATAGAAACACATCAAATAGCATGTTATCGAATTTAATAATAAATTTGAAATCGAGCACGAGATACACCCCAAAACAAGTAAATGGAAACAAAAAAGGGGAAAAGAACTCCGTTCTACTCACGGGTTGTGAAGATCCACGAAAGTGATGCCGCACGGAAAGAATAACTCAAAGACCAAAATCACCCTAAAAAAATAAAACACATATCCAACATAAATGAAACAACATATGTAACCAAAGCTAATGATTCGTTGGCTCATTGATCGTACGACTAAAACTATTACTTTTTAAGTAGTTATTTTATCGCTAATTTCCTATTAACATGTGTTCGATACGCTAACCATACATAAATTCCAATTTCTCTTAACAACGTTGCCATTGGTTTTATATGATAGCAATTATATTTTACATCTTCATTGTTGTCCTTATTACTAATACTACATATGGATAACCACTTGTATTATTTATTTATCTATTTTTAGTTATTAAATAGAAAGTCTTAACTTAATTAAAACTTAATTATTATTATTTTACATTTCTTTTTAATGAAACGTGCATGGATTAATGTGTAGGAAGCAAAACTTCATTTCTTTTATCCTTGTCCTTCTCATCCATTAAACAAAATATGGGTAAGTGTCGTGGTTGCCATGCCAAAAAGAAAAAAAAATCATTTTATGTAGATCATAGTATAACTCTAGAGTTTATATAGCCATGTTAACTAAATAGTGAGTAAAGCTTAAAAAAACAAGTTTAAATCAAATAATGGTTGCTTTAATTTGGCTGCAAATTGGCCAACGAAACCAAATCCTCAAGTTTGATTTCAAATACCGTGCGTTGATTACAAGGACTCTTTCAACTGTGTATGTGTACTAAAAATAAAAAGAGTTAATTGCCATTTTAGTCCCTGTGGTTTGGCACATTTTGCCAGTATAGTCCAAAGGTTTCATTTTTAACATCTGGATCCAAAAAGGTTTCATCGTTGCCATTTTGGTCCAACTGACTTAACTCCATCCATATATGTTAAAGCTGCCAAGGGCATTTTTGTCATTTCAGTTTTATTTTTAACCTTACTATTATAAATAAAATTAAAACTCAGGTGGGCCCCACCACCCCACTTCTCATGTCTTCTTCATCTTAATTCCAGTAACCGGAATCGTTTTTCCGGCGATACTTCGATGAGAGCCACAACCACCACCGCTTTTATATATTGTTGTATATCGCATCCTCTATAAATAATATACAAAGCATTTTCATTTACTCTGATCCTTCATTTAAAACAGCTGTAATTCCTTAAATTAACATAAAATTTTCAATGAAATTTCTTCAAGTTTAGGTTTGTGAGGAGCATGTATACCTCTGTTTCACACACTATCAGAAACAGTGGCCCAAATTCACTTAATATCAAAATAAATATTTAGAAAGTGTGAATAATATCAGGTCTAAAATAGTTAAATTTCCTCCTATTAACAAAAAAAATTGTATTGAAATTACATCAAAGTTAGGTTTGAGAAGAGTAATCCTACCTCTGTTTCACGTACTACTAAAATAGGGGCTCAATTCCAATTTCACTGAACATCAAACCGAAAATTTGGACAGTGTAAATTCAAATCAGGTAAAAAACAGATGGAATTCCTCAAGTAAACACAAAATTTTCAACAAAATTACATTAAATATAGGTTTGAGAGGAGCATTTAAGCCACTTGACTTTCGCCGGAGCTCGCAGGATGACGGTGGGTCACCGGATCTAACCACCATCGTCGCTTGATCTTTGTTAAAATCCCCCACATAAAGAAGCAGGTGTGGTCACGAGCCACCACAGTCCCTGACAGGCAGTTATCATCGTGGTAACTAGAATGGTGGTGGTTGTGGTGTGGTGGTGGGTGGTGGTGAATGGTGGTGTGGCTGGAGGTGTGTGAGAGTGAGGAAGAGAGATGATTTTTTTATGAAAATAACATATATAAGTATATATATAACTGCTTAAATGGGGGAGGTTAATAAATAATCTATTATAAAATTAGGAAAAGACCAAATTGCCCCTGACTTAACAGAGGTGAATGGATGGAGTTAAGTCAGTTGGACCAAAATGGCAACGATGAAACCTTTTTGGATCCAGATGTTAAAAATTAAACCTTTGGACTAAACTGGCAAAATGGGTCAAACCACAGGGACTAAAATGGCAATTAACTCAAATAAAAATCTCATGAAAGGTTTGCATTTATAAATTCGATGGATTCCTTTGAAATCCATAGCTGTGTTTGGTTGATAAATGTATTAATGGAATTAGAATTTAAAAATACCTAAAAAGACAAAATTACCCATAGTTATAAACAATTGGCAAAAGTTTTAAAAACAACTATCTTAGATAAAAATTCTAAAAAATTCTAAAAAATCCAAAAAATTCTAAAAAATCCAAAAAATTCTAAAAAATAAAAAAAAATAATAAAAAATCCAAAATGTTCTAAAAAATAAAAAGAAATTCTAAAAAATAAAAAAAATCTAAAAACCTCTAAAAAATCAAAAAATAATAAAAAATCTAAAAACCCAAAAAAATTTGAAAAATTTGAAAAATAATAAAAAATCCAAAAAAAATCTAAAAAATCAAAAAAATAATAAAAAATCTAAAAAAACCCAAAAAAATTCTAACAATCCAAAAAAAAAATAAAAAAATAAAAAAATCTAAAAAATCAAAAAAATAATAAAAATACAAAAAATCTAAAAAATCCAAAAACATAATATAAAATCCAAAAAATTCTAAAAAAATAAAAAAAATCTAAAAAATCAAAAAATAATAAAAAAATCCAAAATATTCTAAAAAATCCAAAAATGTCTAAAAAATGAAAAAAATAATAAAAAATCCAAAAACTACTAAAAAATAAAAAAAAAACAAAAAAAACAAAAAAAATCCAAAAAATTCTGAAAAATCAAAAAATTCTAAAAATAAAAAAAAATAATAAAAATTCAAAAAAATCTAAAAAATAAAAAAAATAATAAAAAATCTAAAAAAATTCTAAAAAATCCAAAAAATAATAAAAAATCCAAAAACTTCTAAAAAATCAAAAAAAATCAAAAAACTATAAAAACAAAAAAAAAATTCTAAAAAATCCAAAAATTAAAAAAATCTAAAAAAAATTCTAAAAATTCAAAAAATTAATAAAAATTCTAAAAAACCAAAAAAAAAAAATCTAAAAAACCCAAAAAAAAAAAAAATATCAAAAAAAAAATTAAAAATCCAAAAAATCCAAAAAATCCAAAAATTCAAAAAAATAAAAAAAAGTTTGATTTTTTTTAGATTTTTTTATTTTTTGGATTTTTTAGAATTTTTTTGTTTTTTTTAGTTTTTGGATTTTTTATTATTTTTATTTTTTTTTATTTTTTAGAATTTTTATAATTTTATTGATTTTTTAAAATTTTTTAGATTTTTTATTATTTTTTTAGATTTTTTCGGATTTTTATTTTTTGATTTTTAAAATTTTTAATTTTTCAAAATTTTTTGGATTCTTTAGATTTTTTTAGATTTTTTATTATTTTTTTGATTTTTTAGAGTTTTTTAATTTTTTAGTATTTTTTGGGTTTTTTTATTTTTTTATTTTTTAGAATTTTTTGGATTTTTTATTATTTTTTTGATTTTTTAGGATTTTTATAATTTTTTAGAATTTTTATGATTTTTTTTATTTTTAGAATATTTTGGTTTTTTTCTTATTTTTTTGATTTTTTAGAATTTTTTCGATTTTTTATTATTTTTTAGATTTTTTTATTTTTAATTTTTTTTTTTGGTTTTTCAGAATTTTTTTGGGTTTTTTTGGATTTTTTATTATTTTTTATTATTTTTTTGGTTTTTCAGAATTTTTTGGGTTTTTTAGATTTTTTAGAATTTTTATTATTTTTTTGCTTTTTTAGATTTTTTTTGATTTTTTAGAATATTTTGGATTTTTTATTATTTTTTAGAATTTTTTTATTTTTTATAATTTTTTGGATTTTTTTTATTATTTTTTGATTTTTTTTTTATTTTTTAGAATTTTTTTGATTTTTTTATTATTTTTAGACAAAAATGAAAGAGGCAATGGGTTATTTCCGTAACTTTGGAAACATTCCTGTGGTTTTTTAAACTTTCCTTTGAAATTTAGAAGGAATATGAATTCCATTAAATAAGGGATTTTGTAGGAATTGAAATCCAATTCCCTTCAACTAATTTGTCCAACCAAACACACAAAGGAATGAAATTCAAATTCCAATTCCCTTGAAATCCTATGGATTCCAGTCAACCAAACAGGCCCTAAGATGTTTGAAACTTGCGAGACTCGCTTGTTCAAGTGTATTAACAAGGTTATAAATTTCTAATTTCCACAATAATCAATTCATTAATCATCCTTTAAATCTAGGTTAGCAGGTTATGGAAGTTGGATGGATTGTGGTGATGGTTTCAAAATTTAGAGAAGAAGGAACGTCATCTTATCATATCTGTTTAAATTCTAAATTGAATATTCTAATATGGCTCCTTACGTTCAAATCAACTTTAGAAACTAACCATATGTTTTAGTCTAATGTTTTTTTTTTTTACTAAACACTAAGGGGCTGTTTGGTAGCCTCTTAATGACCATTCAGATGTTACCTTTTAATCGTTTAAAACCTCTGAATGAGTAAGAGGTAACATCAAGTCTGAATGGTTAAGAGGTAACCTCTGAATGGTAAATCATCACATGTCACATTCTTCTACCTTCTCATTGGTAAAATTGTTAATGGTTCCATTAAGAGTTAGTCTCTTAATGACCATTCAGAGGCTACCAAACAGCCTCTAAAACTATTATAACTCATTTTTAGATTAAATGTTATATATTTTTTTTATAAGAGACATGACAAAATTGTTTGATTTTTTTTTTGACAAAGAAAATACATATACAAATAGAAACAGGTCGGGTTTCTACGATTCATTTTTGGCGGATGTTACAACAACTGGCAAAAATTATGGTAATTCTGTACAACTTAAACACTTGATTTAACATTTAATTTCTCTCATTACGATTTAATTATTGCATGATTAGGTCGTATAAAGTCTAGCAATCATAGGACATGGTTAAATACGCTAAACAATATTAAGAATAAATTACACTTTTCGTCCTTTATGTTTGTATCGGATTGCAATGGTTTCCCTTTAACTTCAATAATTACAGTCACGGTCCTTTATTTGTAAAACTAATTACAACTTACGCCATTTTACACTAACCTAGTTAAAATTTTCAGTTAATTCAGGCATGTGCCTTACATATGAGGGTAGGTTAGTAATTTTACTTCCAATATTTAACTTCGTCACTTGCAATCACCCATAAATCAAAATTTCCATCTAAAGATCAAAATTCAGTGACGAATCGACAACCTTCTTCAACAAAAACTTAAAATAATGCAACTTAAAACAAATAATGAATTGAGAATTTGTCAAATAAAGAATTGCGATTTAGCTAGTAAAGTAAATAAATAATCAATCAAGTACAATAAAAAATAGGCATGAATGAGTAATGAATTGGATAAATAAAGAACTGTGAATTGGTTTTGGGCTTTCAAATTCTGCATTATGGGTAGGATTTTCTTCTCTGTGCAGAACAACAATTAACAGTTTGTAGAAATCAAAACTTTAGAAACTGAAAACCCTAATCTTCATCTTCATCTTCTCGCATCCAACACACACTAACTCAAAGAATCCACATCCCAGCTCATGTTTACAAATATCCAGCAGCTATTCTCCTAGAACTCTGCACTTCAATCCAAGAACTTCACAAAATCATCCCCCTAATCTCTTTCAAACGGTCTATATCAAGTACACCTCTTTCAAATCGGAGGTGAATACGGAATATTGGGTAGCGAAAATGTAAGGACCTAATACGTATTTGACAAAAAGTCGCAGCGGAAATTCGTGCCATAAAATTTCTTTCTATACAAACGTCTTGACTTATTTGATAATTCATTTTAATATGTATCTTTTACAAAAGTAAAGCATAAGTCCTGTTTACTAACAGTACATACTCGATTATTCCCGTACAATCTATCTCGTGACTCGGTCTTCGATCTCTATTCCTCTTGATAATCGTCCGTGATTCGTACAACCTGCACTCACCACATACATTCCCCACATTAGTACATAATACATAAATAAGATTCAATCTCGCACACTTCCCATTGCGTTATCATTCTAACTTTAAGCACTTCATCTGCGTATCCATATTCTGGTGAGGCTTCAATAATGTACCTGCATTACTTTTCATTCTTAAGGCACACTATTAATAACGTATTACTCGACGTATCTAAATCATGCACACGTACCTTCTTACTTGCATACATACACATCCACAAACAAACATACCTTCCTACATCTCTACATACATACGTACACTCATACGCACCTTTATACATACATATATACACCTTTACATACATGCATACCTTCCTACATACTCGTTCGAGATCTTACATACCACTTACATACACGTACATTAATGGTGTGGGATCTAAACTTAGATTTAAATCCCATAAATATTAAAGAAATGATAAAAATTACATTTGGGAGGCCCACCGTAGTCCACGGATAACGTATTGAAGCCTACGATGCATGATCCACTTAAATAACAAGATTTCAGCTTTTGAGACTTAGGAAGGCCGTCGGCGACGGTCCTAGGGGCGTCGGCGACGGCCCTTGCATTTACCCGTAGCCCAAAAACACCCGTAGGCAGTTAAATAAGGCGTCTGGAAAAAACTGATTTTCCAGGGGGCGTCGGCGACGGCCCCTAGGGCGTCGGCGACGGCCTCTAGAAAGTGAGTTTTCTTGCTGTGTTGTTTTGTCATTTGTACGCACTAAAACTCACATAACTTTTGAACCGTTTACCCGTTTAACCTCCCGTTTCTTTCTACATGCTCGTAAATTGGTCCTCTACCCTATGGACTCAAAATCCCACATCCGGATTAAGGAAATTCTTAACTTATGCGCTATCGGCTTATTATTCATTTACGGTTATTCGACCCGTTCATGTTTTCATTAAACGACACATTCGTTTTAACATCAAGACTACGTTTTGACCCGTTACATCTACTTAACAAAACATCCTTATTGGTCCTCAATTAACATACTTAACTAACTAGCAAATAACTTTACATAAACAACTAAGAAGCGATTACGGAATCACTTACCTTTTTGTGTCCGTTCCCTTGCCTCCTTTTGACCCGTTTGCCTTTCTTGCTTGAGACCATTTCCACATGATCCCTATGCCTTCACATCACGCAATCACATTCTTGTTAGTATGCATGATTGTACACTTAATGATCATGTCGAATGCATGATTCACGTTTGACTTTCATTAGTCAAGTCTAACAAACATAAGACATATACCCAAAATCACATCTCTTCCAACTCGTATAATTCCTTACATAATTGCATATAACACACATTGTTAAACATGCACCATATGACTTTATAGCATTGAAATTTGACAAGAGTCTAGCCATACTACTTATGCAAGGTTTGACTTCCAAAAGTCAACGACCCATCTTATGGACTTTCGACTTAACCTCATATATCCGTGTCATCATATTAAGCTATAACAATGGCATTATATACACTTCATATTCATGATGTAATATGCTTACAACCACATGATCAATCCATTACATAGACACACATACATATTATCAATACTACATATACTAAAGCTTTCGGGATCCCATACTAGACGACCATATTTGGGGTACATAACCAACATGATTTTACCATCCTTACTTACTATACATTAACGCCAATTTTACACATAGTAACGCTTTAAACACACCTTAACAACTGTAAACATTCACCCGAAGCAATATTTAGTGTTTAGTAAATTGGTGACTAGAAAATCATATGTTTTAAGTTCATAAAACACATTATTTTCTTTGCTGCATTTTTCACGCAGCAGATGTTCGGGGTCACTTTCCCCCTTTTTAATCACATAATCCGACTTCGACTTTCAAATAAGAATTGTAATATGCGAAACAAGCTTTTCAACGATATAAGGCTCGTTGTCTAACTCTTAATAACGAATGAGATACGGCCTTTACAAGATGACTATCTAGGGCTGTCAAAAGTGACGAATTTACTAACTTTTCATGCTGTTTTGACCCACTAAATCTCATGACCAGCCTCTTGTGACCAAATAAGAATTGTAACATGCGAAACAAGCTTTTAAACGATATAAGGCTCGTTGTCTAACTCCTAATAACGAATGAGATACGGCCTTTACAAGATGACTATCTAGGGCTGTCAAAAGTGACGAATTTACTAACTTTTCATGCTGTTTTGACCCACTAAATCTCATAACCAGCCTCTTGTGACCAAATAAGAATTGTAACATGCGAAACAAGCTTTTCAACGATATAAGGCTCGTTGTCTAACTCCTAATAACGAATGAGATACGGCCTTTACAAGATGACTATCTAGGGCTGTCAAAAGTGACGAATTTACTAACTTTTCATGCTGTTTTGACCCACTAAATCTCATGACCAGCCTCTTGTGACCAAATAAGAATTGTAACATGCGAAACAAGCTTTTCAACGATATAAGGCTCGTTGTCTAACTCCTAATAACGAATGAGATACGGCCTTTACAAGATGACTATCTAGGGCTGTCAAAAGTGACGAATTTACTAACTTTTTAACACAAACTTGAATCAATTCAAGTTTCATGTAGGCATTTTATCAAACACTTTGTGAGCGTACTACAATCTAAGCTCAATGTACAAGTATCTCATGCATAAGCTTACTATCTCATATCAAAATTATTCATTCAACAATTATCATACAATTTTCATTCTGATTAGTTCACTCTACAACATCATACAACATCTAACTTCACCCATCAAAATTCCTTAGAACATATCACATACAGTCATCATCAACTTCATTCTACTATCACTACAAATGGGTTTTTCCCAAAACATCAACATAATCGAAATTAAGCATGCTATAGCTTCTATGTATTCATATTGCCTAGATTCCCTACTCAATTTCAATAAACATTCACGGATTACACATAACCCACTAAACCAAACATCACAAAAACACTTAATTCGACTTACTTTGTGTTAGAAACACTTAAATGATCAACATTCATGTTCATGCATCCGAGCTTCCTTGAGATTTCTTCCCAATTTGATGAAATTAGTGAAACTAGGGTTTCACCTTTTCCTTGCCTTTGTTTGATCGATCCAGAGCCAGGCATACACACTGGCTTCTTTTTTTTTTATCAAATATATTACACATTTACACATTAGCCCCTTGTCTTTTAAGGTATGTTTAAATTGTTATTTCCATACTAACATGGTCTCTTTTCTTAGTTTAACTTAGTTACACACATAAATTTAAAGTTATTGTCGTTTTTCTTACGGTACCATTTTACGGTCACCGTTTTCTGTTATTTAGCATCACGAAAATAATATTATTTTATAACATACGAAATTTGGGGCGTTACAGAAAATAATCGTGTGGGGTGGGGGCGATCGTCTCTGGGGTGGCGTTGGCTTTCCAACGGCAGTGTCGGCCGGAATCTAGGGTTTCCATCGGACAACCGCAACACCAAACCACCACCATGTGCGGCGGAGGTTGAACAAAACGAAGGTGAATAAGGGGAGGAGGGGTAGAGAGAGTGGTGGTGGGTGGTTGATGGTGGCGGTGGCGGTGGTGGGTGTTAGAGAGAGAAAGAGAGGAGTAAGGGAGGACTGAAGAGAGGAATGGGGGTGGAGGTCTTTTAAAAGTTTTTATCCTTTTTGTTTTATTGAATTAGAATAGGAAAAGACTATAATCCCCTCGTGTGCATTGCACATGACACATTTAACTTAAAATTTTAACCTGGTTAGTGCTAAAGGACTTAGGGTGCAACGAGTTTTACAAAAAAAAAGACTGTGACTGTAATTATTGAAGTTAAAGGGCATCCATTGCAATCTAGTACAAACATAAAGGACGAAAAATGTAATTTACCCCAATATTAACACAATCGCCACGTCGCGAGAAAACCGCAAACTATGTTCTAATATGTTGGCAAAATGATGAAAACACTATTCACCGGATAACACTATTCATGCCAGCAAGTTCCGAAAACTGTCCGAACAAGCAACGAATGGCATGAAAGAATATTATAGTTGGAATATAAATAAAAACCCCTAACTAGGGGCACCAAATGATAAAACATATAAACTTTCAAAAAAAATGTACATTTTTAAGTTGTTCGTTCTGCGCCAAACTGTAACAAAATAACACGTTCGCGGCACTAAAATTTAGCATTTGAATGTCCGTAGGACTTGTTAATAATATATTACACCCTAAACAAGCTTGGGGATATCAATGGGGTACCCGAAACACAAACTCCCGGTGCTACGCCGCAACTTTCACACATTGCCCAAGTTCGAGCCGACAGGGGAGTAAATTGTATTCCTACCATCCAATTTCCTAAACTAAAAGGCTAGCGAACTAGTGAGCGATATTTTGGCGTCATAAACGCCTTGAATAGACGCCATAACTTCAATGGTAAATTAAAATCATCGCTCCCGGTATTAAACTACGACCTTCGTATATCACCCGATATCGCACCGGTGAGCGTACTAGTGGTATTTTTACCATCCAAAATTTATACCCACTAAACTAATAAAGTAGTCAGACTTTATTTATAACTCTAAACTACCACTAACCCCTAATTACCATAATTAAGTTAATTGTCAAAATATCTAGTTCTATGTTTAGTATAGTTTGAACATGACTTCCCATTATCAATTTATCCTAACAAACACTCCAAATCCTCACCATGAACACTACAACCGATTTTTTTTAAACAAAATGTATGCATGTGCTAGTTTATTTTTAAAATAATACTTACAAGGTTGAAAATTGTAGTACCATCTTTTCATTATTTAATCCTTAAACCAACACTTTGTTTCATCGGCTTTGGGAATTGTCAACATTTACCAAAAAGGGTGAGAAGGAAAATCACCCATGTCTACTCACATCACCTTTAGACCATAAGGTATGGGCTCCGTGAAAGGCCCGTCCCCCTCCATTAGGAAAGTCCCACACCGCCCCCTAGGGGCCCTGCATGGCAAAGACGTCGGTTTTGTAACGTTGAAGACGGGCCAGGTTTTTGAATGGGGTGGGGCATGGGAAGGGTAACTTGCAATATTTAAAAAAAAATTCACTCCATCACTATAAATTAAACCCCTTTTCACCCCACTTTTTTACCAAACTACTCCCACTTTTCTCCCATTTTTACATGGAGGAGGAGCATCCCCACACCCTTGGATAGTCTCCAAAGAGACTACCCTCCTTCCATGCTTACGTGGCGCTTACGTGGCGGATAGTCTCCAAAGAGACTACCCTCCCCATACCAAATCCCCATACCCAATGGTCTTAGTTATTATTATTACTTTTCACTTGGAGACTTGAGCAAGTTAAGGGAACAAGTGTGAATAATAAAAAAAATATTGGAAATGCCATGCTGTTGTCATACACTACTAGGTACATTTACCAAAGCCATTCATCAAATTTTCGTTGTTGACTTTCATGACCATCGATCTCCAGAAGCATGGGGAAGGAGATTCTATTTGAAAGCCATTAATATTTTTAATACATAAACCAATCCAAACCATTCTCTAAGCAAACCCTTTACTCTCAACCCTCCCGGCAGTACACCCCACCCAAATCCACTCTCAATTTAGCCTCATCCAATCATTTTAAGTGTAAACAAGTGCTAGGGAGATATCTCAAAGCCCTTCTTGGAGTCGTAGAGCATAAAGATTTTTTATAATTTTCTCTTGGAATCTTTCCTAGCTTATACTTGTGGTATGAAACTTTTCTTTTACTTTTTTTTTTTGTTCTTGCTTAAGGATTTCATTATGCAAGTAGTTCACCCTGTGATGAGATGTTTCCACTAAAATTAAGAAAAAGAGATTTAAAAACAAGTTAACTAACATATTAAATGAACTTGGCTAATGTCATATGGGTATGAGTATGAAATTTCGTGGACATGTGCGTGTATAAAGTTATAGTTGTTAGAATTTAGACAGTAAACAAACATGCGCATATGAAAGTCAATATCTAAATAAAACTTGTTGTTTGAGTTTATGTTGACATGAATAAGATATATACATATATATGGATGTGTCGAAGCATGTGTAAGTTTGTATATATATACTTATTTAATTATTTTCCCCATGTCACTAGATTTTCAAGTTATGAAGAATGGTTATTAAAGTTGCAAAAGCATTACCGAAAAAAAAAAAATTTAAGTTGCCAAAGTGTTAATATTTGTTAAGTTGTTGCATGGCACTACTTGAAAAATGCATGATTTATATTAAAATAGATGAAGTGGTCATTTGGCTAAAGTGATTACTGGTATGTGTTTACATACCAGACTTGTTGAGTTTGGTATAAAAACTAGATGTAAGACCCCGCCGCGTTGCGGCTGAGGCTTACACATTCAGCCGGCATGGGTTAGTTAAACAATTAAACATCATACATGAGCACCACGTTGCGGCTCGGTGCTTACAAATTCAGCCAACATGGCGGCATGGGTGAGTTAACAATGAAACATCATACATGAGCTAGATTCACACGGTTGATATGATGGGTTGGTTAACAACATAACATGATAGCTAGATCCACAAAAGACCAACTTTAATTCAGTAAGAATAATAAATAAAATACAAAACCAAAAAAGTAAATTTGAAAACAAATTCAGCAAGAATAATAAAATATAAAACCAAATAATTAAATTTAAGAACAAACAAAAAGTAATGTAATCACTAATTAATCTATGTTGTTTTGGGTGTTATTTTAGCATAGCATATTTAAGATTTAATTTTGAATTCTAAAACTGTTATTCTTCATTTCTTCATAAGTAATTTTATAATACAAATCTAATCCTTATTTAATGGATTAATGATTCTCGTTACTGATGAAAATGATCTACATCTAGTATAATTGATCAACAAAACAACTAAAACCTAAAGTACGCTTTTTATAATACTGAAACATAAAATTACTTAAGAAAACAACATAAGATTTTAACACTAACTTCAACTGTCTTCATCCTTAAATCCAGTTAATTTTCAAATGTTTCAATTGTTCGTCGTATCATAGTTAAAGCTCTAACAACAAAAGAAAACCAAGAGATTGAAGCAGTAGGCGAGGTACGGTCGAAGCACCATCACCATCGCATCTTCAACTTCGGTGTTTTTCGGTGAGCAAAACCCCCTCCAGCTTGTCCTCTGTTCATTTAGACCTGTTGAAGCCTCTCATAAAAAAAAAAAAAACTTACTGAAGCACAAAACCATCTGCCAATCCCAAACACCAACCAATAATTTCTTCCCCATTTCCTCCTTTCTCTAAAAGACGAAAACTCTAAACTTTCCAAGAAATAAGCATCTGTCTGCTTCAATCTTTCTTGATTTTCATATTTCTATCCAAAAACAATCAAAAGATTTCGTTTCTATTTAGAAACGTGATTTTTTTGTCTCACCGGTACGGCGCAACCATCACCATCGGGCATTGTCTCTACCTCTATTCCGGCGAACTCCATACGAAGGAGGCGGCGGCAAGAAAATCCAGTGGTTTGGAATTCCGATCGCCAAAACGATAAGGACAAAAGGCAATGTGGTGGCGGTAAGGTGATGGCAGGTATCAGCCTTGCTAGCCATGAGAAAGTGAAGGGAGTAGATAGAGAAAGCATGAGAGAGAGAGAGAGAGAGAGAGAGAGAGAGGGAGGGAGAGTCTGCAACATGAGATGGTGACATGCCTATTTGTAAAAAGTTATCAATGTGGTGGCAAAAGGTGAAAAACACACCTAAATGTCAGTAGTGACTCACTATAGCATGAGTACATGGTTTTATAATAAACCATTGTTCAACTTTATAAGCAGAAACTACAACTTGTAATGCCTAACAATGTTAAAAATTAATAGTATATAAATGGTACTTTTGTTTTAGAATAAGCCTTGAAATGTATTGGTGAGAAATATGTTTTGATGATAAAATGCATATTCCGGAACACTGGAAATATAATTTAAAGAGGTAGTTCTAGAGATGATTAAATGATTAGTTGAATAATTATCGTGAAGAAAATGATTTATAAACTTGTAAGTTCTACGTATGTTACAGATATAGGCGTATGGGTGATAATGTGCGGGTTAATAAACGACATTGATAAATGAAAAATATTATAAACTATATTATCTTCTACGATTTATCGTAACTGAAAAATAAATAAATATAGATAGTTATTTATCGGCTATTTACATACCACTGGGTCGTTTAGTTAAACGTTTTTGTCAAACAAAAACATCTCATTGGTCTAAGCAAGTTGGGTGAACAACTTGCCGGATAAACACATATTTAGACCTTAGTGTCTTATTGAGTTAGGACACTTGTAGGCCGGGAGAATATATATATCGGACATTGGAGTTGCTAGAATTGCACGGAACGCAAAGTTGTGAGTTAATGTCCCCCTTTTCTCTTAACTGTTTTCGGATTTATAACTCTCGGGGGTGGAATATATGTCTCAATGGTATGGTTTAGCTAGGGAATGAACTGTTAGATCATTTAAGCTAATAGTAATCTCTCTTAAGTGCCATTAATCTTGTATAAGACCGAGGGCAAAAGTGGTATATCTATCGGGTGTAGCGAGCCCCACTCTTGGGTTCTTGTGTGGCCCATGTAGTGCTTTTGTTGTTCTGACCGGGTGGACCGGAGGAAATTCGCTAGGGTTGAGTGCTTCATATGTCGCCACACATATTAATGTCCTTGCAAAACATTAATGATCTGTTCATAGACGCTATACATACCTGTTTGTTATAAAAGATCTCTCACATGTTTAAAGGTTTCATTGGAACTCACTCAAAACACATGAATTCGCTCAACTTTTGTTGATGTTTTCAAACTTACATGTATTTCAGGAAACTAATGGGATCTTGGTGCTGGTGTTTACTATGTAGCTTTTAGATTACAAGTTATCGATGTCATCCCTTTTGGAGGGTTTGGTCCATATATCTTATCTTCAATGAGATATAGGATGCAAAGCCTTATGTTTTAATCTTATGTCAAACTAGTCCTTTTGTAAAACTTAAAACTTATGTCGGTTTGTATCCTAAACAACTTATGATGTGTAATATTTTAAATTATGTCAATGGATGAACATCATTTGTTTTAATCATTTAGTTGTTTACTTAAATCGTATGCAATGAAAACTAATCAAGTTCACACCGCGCGCTTCCGCTAATGAACGGGTGTGACAGATTGGTATCAGAGCTTCGATTGTAGTGAACTAGGATTCCTTCTCGAGTCTAGTCTACAATCTTTAGGATCCTCTCACGAAAACCTTTTTATAGAAACAAATGTTTTTCATTGCATATACAAAGACACCAAGATCCACTAATAAAACTCTTTTCAAGAAAATAATGTGAAGACATTATTTGGGGACATAGTCTATATGGGATAGACTTGTCAAACTAGATTTGATTCGCACAAAACAACGTGATTATGTTTGATATGTTATATTTATTTACGTATATATATATAATAAGTAATGATATTATTTATTGATATATATATACATGTTGTACGGAATATTTTGTCGGGAACGAAATACCTTCGACTTCGACTTCTACTATTGTTCTTGACTCGCGCGATGGGAATATCGACCTCGCATCTATTGCGGAGCTTATGGCGGATGTAGTTACTAAGGGAGACCTTAAGCTTGATGCCATAGAAGATGGTTGTTCTTCCCTTGAATGTGGAGATGCCTGACTTCGGTAGTGACGACGACGAGGCGGAGGAGGCAACCCTGGACAACAACTATATTTGTGGGGCGAGGTCCCTGTTGCTTTTACGAACCATGATTGACGACACTCTTGTCCAGACTAGGAAGATGAAGTACTCATCTTGAAGGTGCTCTTCCAGCTACCATTGCTACAAATCCTTTTTATTTCTACTTCGTCTAACGGTGTGCCATTTCACATGTAATGACAACGGATGTTAGCACGTGGACCATCATGAAGCTCCCTTCTATGTTGAAGGTATGAAGACAGTAGTGTCCCCTCTCTGACTGATCATCTGCTTTGAGCGAGAGAACATTAGGGTGACCATGCAAGGCATTTTATTATAATGGGGGCCCATGTAATAACAACTTGCAGTGCATGGAAATCCTGGTGGGCTCTGCGGGTCAAGCAAATGATCACTATCTATTCGAAATTCCTAAGTTGTTCAAATCTCTATCTAGTAGAACACTAACCGGGATAGTTACTATAACACTATGCAAAGTAGGAAATCTGTCTTTGTTTACTTCGTGCCTAACACTTCTACCTATAGTTCGAGTCGTTTGGGACCCGGTAACTAAGCAAGTGATGATGGTTAACCACTCAGGATAGATTTTCCTCAACACTTTAGGATTCTTGTGTTAAAATTTGTACAGGACCTACAACACCCTATCTTATCCATTGTAGTTGCTACAATAGACCCCAACATTTGACATCCGTTTTACCCCAAGGGGGTAACATGGCGTGAGCTGTAGTGTAACCCATTTAGCGCACTATATTTGACATTCATGGAGACCATACCAACCTTATTGGAACTCATGGAGCCCAAGCAAAATCAATGTGTGCGTCGCACAGTTCAGTGCGGCAAGGGGGTCCTCCCTACATTGGACAATCGAGGTCCATGAAGTATAGAATACATATTATAAGGATGGAGGCGACCACTCGATTCTCCCCTCCTCAACAGATTGTTGTTCCATTTAGGCACATGGACAACACATGCAAAAAGATTCTTCTCGTCCTTTACCTCACATGCACTCTATCACCCACCACCTATATCACCACCACCAACACCCCTATCAGTACCTCCACACTCTCTATCCCGTAGTGCACCCCATCATTTGGATAGTGCATTCGTACACTTGAAACCCGCTCTACAGTTGCTATAAGGCACAATTCGATCTCGAGGAAGAAGTTACGTACTCTTGCAGCCTTATTTCTGCGTTTTCACTCTCGCCCCCCCCCACACGTGGTAGTTGTGCACAACCCCCATCTTTTGGGAAGTATACCCGTTTTTGTAAAACTAAAGACTATTGAAGAGTCGGAGACTTGAGGAACAATCAAGGAACAAGGTGAAGGAAAGACCTCACCATATTTTGTATAATACTGTATGACTTGCATCGACCGGAGTGAGATGACTCCGGGGAGGTTTTCTTCAAAAAACTAATTATAACAAGTTGATATGGTATATATAAAAGTCGGTATATCATTAGCAAGACATTGTTGTAACTCATTTTACCTCCCTAGAATGATGTGATGATTATGGTGTGAAGGATTTGCATAAGCATCATTATGAATTATCTTACCCTTATACTCGGAGTGCGTGACAGATGAGCTTTACTTTCACTCATAAACGACAATATTTATTTTAAAATAAATGTCTAATTTCCTCGATATGTTTTATACATATGAAGCTCATGGAACCACAACGAAGGAACGCTGGTCAAGCCCAATCGAAACCTTTACCTGCAACACGAGCTGAGCTCGAAGCTCTAGTGAACCAGCAAGTCGCTAAGGCAATCGTCCAATACGAAGCAAGCAGCACTGCAAACATCGACGGAATGAGTGGAACCATATTGGGAATTGCTCAGGCGATAACTCTTGTCTTAAATCCTGCCGAGGGTGGAGTAACGATAGAGAAATTGAATAAAAGTCCAGTGAAAAAGAAGACCCATGTGGAGTCTTCTTCGGATAGAAATAAGAGGAAGTATGCGCATTTCAAGCAAGGCTCTAAATCAAGCAACAAACATAAGGAAACTGCTATGACTAAGAAAGTCAAGGCATTCGTTGCCACGACTAAAACGGGTTGTAAGAACTATCAGGGAAAACTACCAAAGTGTGATAAGTGTGGATATCATCATACGGGTCCGTGCAGAACTCATAGGTGTGATAATTGTGGCAAGATCAGGCATAGCAAGGAGGCATGTTGGTCTAGTACGGGGCATGGGAATAGAAACCAGGGTGGTAATGGAAACGACAAGGGCCAAGGTTGCTACGGATGTGGCGACAAAGGACATTATCGGAAGGACTGCCCGAAGAAAATTCAAGCACGTGGGAGAGTTTTTACGATAGGAGCACGCGAGGCACGCCAGGACCCGAACGTAGTTACGGCTACGTTCCCTATAAACCAACACTTTGCATCCGTTCTATTTGATACGGGCACTGACTTTAGTTTTATATATATCGAATTTAAGTTAATTGTCAAAATATCTAGTTCTTTGTTTAGTATAGTTTGAACATGACTTCCCATTATCAATTTATCCTAACAAACACTCCAAATCCTGACCATGAACACTACATCCGATTTTTTTAAACAAAATGTATGCATGTGCTAGTTTATTTTTAAAATAATACTTCCAAGGTTGAACATTGTAGTACCATCTTTTCATTATTTAATCCTTAAACCCACACTTTGTTTCTTCGGCTTTGGGAATTGTCAACATTCACCAAAAAGGGTGAGAAGGAAAATCACCCATGTCTACTCACATCACCTTTAGTTATTATTATTACTTTTCACTTGGAGACTTGAGCAAGTAAGGGAACAAGTGTGAATAATAAAAAAATATTGGAAATGCCATGCTGTTGTCATACACTACTAGGTACATAAATCTACCAAAGCCATTCATCAAATTTAGGTTGTTGACTCTCATGACCATCGATCTCCAGAAGCATGGGGAAGGAGATTCTATTTGAAAGCCATGAATATTTTTAATACATAAACCAATCCAAACCATTCTCTAACTTTTGCAAACCCTTTACTCTCAACCCTCCCGGCAATACACCCCACCCAAATCCACTCTCAATTCAGCCTCATCCAATCATTTTAAGTGTAAATAAGTGCTAGGGAGATATCTCAAAGCCCATTCTTGGAGTCATAAGGCTAGAGGGTATGGAGATGGTCCTCCAAGGGAGGATGATCCGCCACGTAGGCGCCATGTCATAGTCCTCCCAAAGATGCTCCATCCCCTAAAAGTAGAGGGTATGGGAGGATGGTCCTAGTCATAGTCCTCCCCACCACTTTTATATATTTTTTTTAATCTTCTACTTTTTTTTTAATATTTAACAAATAAACTAACATATATAGTTTGGAGCTTACATGTTTTTTTAACACTCGTGAATCCATAATTACACTAAAATTGCACTAAAATTACCGCTAGTATTGACATAAACGCAAACATACAAGAGTCTAAACGCAACTAATTTAAACTCCAACAACAATACCGTCATAAAAGTCAAATCTTCTTTAGACCCAGATGGAGAAACCCCTCTTCTCTCTCTACCTTTCTTGTTCTTCTTCTGCTCAACCCCTCATTGCAAACCCTAGCAAAAGACCAACAAAAATCAGAGCTTTCAACCCTCATGAATCTCTCCTGTTGAAGTTTGATGATACAAGTTGAAGAAAGCATACTGCAAGAAAATAAAAGAGATTTTTTTTATAACGGATACTTTTGAGTTGGGCCCCACAATTTGGTCCGTCGCAAACGGCGAGAAAAGGACGAAGACGACGGGACGGCAGGGGGCGGCGTGGTAAGCCGGCCGTCGCCGGGTGAGGACGGACGTTGCGACGGTTCCATACCGTCCAGCCTAAAGCATAAAGATTTTCTATAATTTTCTCTTGGAATCTTTCCTAGCTTAGACTTGTGGTATGAAACTTTTCTTTTACTTTTTTTTTTTGTTCTTGCTCAAGGATTTCATTATGCAAGTAGTTCACCCTGTGATGAGATGTTTCCACTAAAAATAAGAAATAGAGATTTAAAAACAAGTTAACTAACATATTAAATGAACTTGGCTAATGTCATATGGGTATGAGTATGAAATTTCGTGGACATGTGTGTGTATAAAGTTATAGTTGTTAGAATTTAGACAGTAAACAAACATGCGCATATGAAAGTCAATATCTAAATAAAACTTGTTGTTTGAGTTTATGTTGACATGAATAAGATATATACATATATATGGATGTGTCGAAACATGTGTAAGTTTGTATATATATACTTACTAGGTTATCACCCGGGACTGCTTCCCGGGTTGTTTATTTTTATTAGTTAATAAACATGTTTTTTTTTATTAAATGTAACATATTATTTCATTAAACTTTAACACGACATTGATTAATTGTTAATACAATAATAAATTAAGTGTATTAAGTAAAATAATATAAACAAAGTGTCATGTTACATAAATTGACAAAGTAAAAATACAATTTAAAGATAGTCGAGTCTATTTGAAGATGCATATCCTTCGAATTACCAAAACATTTCCCTTAGTAAATCGAGTCCCCTCTACAAAAAGTATGACATAAGTAGCAACACGTCTAGATTGTCGTCGTTTTCTTTAACTACAAATCTTGTTTCTGAAATTGCCCCTACATAATCCTTTGTAGCTGGTAACAACCTCACATTTAGTATCTTAGTCTAAAATTTAAACAAAATAATAACGAAATACTCAACACCTTTAACCAAAATAACGAAATATTCATCGTGTGTACCATGTCCATAGTTTTACCTTTGAATTCTTCATGGCTTCTCTTTTCCTTGGTCGGTTGGACCAATCCAGCCGACCCATTTAAACCTGCAGCAAAAGAACTTGTTTTGACCGAAACCCATTTCGACCCGCTACGAACACGCCTACATTTTAAAGTCAGTTATATATGAAAAATTTAAAACCATTTCCTTGCTTCGATTAACTATAAAAACACCAGTTCTTTCGTAATAAACATCTCATTACTGATTGATCGATTTGATTAAAAAAAAAAAAACAAACCACGTAAATCGAGTGAAAAAAAAATTAATGAATATCGCTTGCCTGAGATGTGTGATAGCCCTAACCCTAATGTACAGAGTGTGCGGCGAGATTCTAGGGTTTGATTATCGTGTAGTTTGTTTCAGCTTGACCTAGCGGCAATAATCAACAGATGTGATGGTGTATAGAAGAAGAAGAATCCACAAATGCGATTGTGTTTGCGATGGTGTTTTCTGATTTGTGTTGTTGAATGAGGCAGTTTAGGAGATTAGGGTTATTACATGGTTTATATAGCCGGGTAAAAAAACGGGTTTGGAGCAGCACGCGGGATCCGTATTTACTCATCCATTTTCCCGCCAAAACCATTCTGAGGTGCAATATCACGATGACACGTGTCCCATATTTTTTTTGTTTATTATATATAATAGATTTAATTATTTTCCCCATGTCACTAGATTTTCAAGTTATGAAGAATGGTTATAGCAAAAGCATTACCGAAAAAAAAAATTTAAGTTGCCAAAGTGTTATTATTTGTTAAGTTGTTGCATGGCACTACTTGAAAAATGCATGATTTATATTAAAATAGATGAAGTGGTCATTTGGCTAAAGTGATTACTGGTATGTGTTTACATACCAGACTTGTTGAGTTTGGTATAAAAATGGTATTTTTGTTTTAGAATAAGCCTTGAAATGTATTGGTGAGAAGGCGTATAGTTACCCTCAAATATGTTTTGATGATAAAATGCACATTCCAGAACACTGGAAATATAATTTAAAGAGGTAGTTCTAGAGATGATTAAATGATTAGTTGAATAATTATCGTGAAGAAAATGATTTATAAACTTGTAAGTTCTACGTGTGTTACAGATATAGGCGTATGGGTGATAATGTGCGGGTTAATAAACGACATTGATAAATGAAAAATATTATAAACTATATTATCTTCTACTATTTATCGTAATTGAAAAATAAATAAATATAGATAGTTATTTATCGGCTATTTACATACCACTGGGTCGTTTAGTTAAATGTTTTTCTCAAACAAAAACATCTCATTGGTCTAAGCAAGTTGGGTGAACAACTTGCCGGATAAACACATATTTAGACCTTAGTGTCTTATTGAGTTAGGACACTTGTAGGCCGAGAGAATATGTATATATCGGACATTGGAGTTGCTAGAATTGCACGGAACGCAAAGTTGTGAGTTCATGTCCCCCTTTTCTCTTAACTGTTTTCGGATTTATAACGCTCGGGGGTGGAATATATGTCTCAATGGTATGGTTTAGCTAGGGAATTAACTGTTAGATCATGTGAGCGAATAGTAATCTCTCTTAAGTGCCATTAATCTTGTATAAGACCGAGGGCAAAAGTGGTAGATCTTTCGGGTGTAGCGAGCCCCACTCTTGGGTCCTTGTGTGGCCCATGTAGTGCTTTTGTTGTTCTGAGCGGGTGGACCAGAGGAAATTCGTTAGGGTTGAGTGCTTCCTATGTCGCCACACATATTAATGTCCTTGCAAAACATTAATGATCTGTTCATAGACGCTATACATATCTGTTTGTTATAAAAGATCTCTCACATGTTTAAAGGCTTCATTGGAACTCACTCAAAACACATGAACTCGCTCAACTTTTGTTGATGTTTTCAAACTTATATGTATTTCAGGAAACTAATGGGATCTTGGTTCTGGTGTTTACTATGAAGCTTTTGGATTACAAGTTATCGATGTCATCTCTTTTGGAGGGTTTGGTCCATATATCTCATCTTCAATGAGATATAGGATGCAAAGCCTTATGTTTTAATCTTATGTCAAACTAGTCCTTTGTAAAACTTAAAACTTATGTCGGTTTGTATCCTAAACAACTTATGATGTGTAATATTTTAAATTATGTCAATGGATGAACATCATTTGTTTTAATCATGTAGTTGTTTACTTAAATCGTATGCAATGAAAACTTATCAAGTTCACACCGCGCGCTTCCGCTAATGAATGGGTGTGACATAATGGGTCGAGACGTTTTAATCACTATGCCAGCAAAACTCTACATGATGCTCAAGAAAATTACACGACTACAGAGAAAGAGCTTTTGGCAGTAGTTTATGCTTTCGACAAATTCAGGTCGTACCTTGTGTTGTCCAAAACAATTCTGTATACGGATCATGCAGCAATCAAATACCGTTTTAGCAAACAGGACGCACAACCGCGTCTTATCAGATGGATCTTGTTACTACAAGAATTTGACATTGACATCTAAGACAAAAAGGGAGCTTTAAATGTTGCAGCCGACCATCTCTCGAGACTTGAGCATGGTAATTCAGAAAATTCAGTGGATGAACCAATAAATGACAATTTCCCCCACGAATTTCTTTTGAGTATCGAGATGAATGACGAGTCACCTTGGTTTGCCGACTTTGCAAATTACCTCGCATGTGGAATCCTGATCAAAGGATTGTCATATCAGCAAAGGAGGAAGTACTTTGCAGATTTGAAGTATTACATTTGGGACGAACCATACTTGTTTAGAATCGGAGCCGATCAGGTGATCCGAAGATGTGTATTTGGAGAAGAGGCAGCTAGCATCCTGAGCCACTGTCACGAAGGGCCAACCGGAGGTCATCATGGAGCAAACTACACTGCAAAGAAAGTGTTAGACTCTGGGTTTTACTGGCCCACAATTTTTCGTGATGCTCATGAATGGGTTAGAGTTTGTGATGCTTGTCAAAGGGCAACGGATATCTCCGCACGTAACGAAAAGCGTCAACATCCAATGCAAGTCTATGAAGTCTTTGATATATGGGGTATCGACTTCATGGGTCCATTTCCAGCCTCACGAGGTAACAAATATATCCTAGTTGTTGTAGACTACATCTCAAAATGGGCTGAAGCTTAAGCTTTGCCTACAAACGATGCTAGGGTAGTCGTGAGATTCTTAAAAAGTTTATTTGCCCGATTTGGTGCTCCAAAAGCACTTATCAGTGACCGTGGAACGCATTTTTGTAATGCGCAGTTAGAACGAGCCTTGTCCCGTTATGGTGTTCATCATAGATTGGCTACGCCATATCATCCTCAAACTAGCGGGCAAGTGGAGGTCACAAATTGGGGTTTGAAAAGAATCCTTGAGCGGTCCATTAATAATAACCACAAGGATTGGTCAGACAAGTTAGATGACGCTTTGTGGGCTTTTAGAACAACATTCAAGACACCTATTGGGACCACACCCTTTAGGTTGGTTTAAGGGAAAGCCTTGAACACAAGGAATTTTGGGCCTTGAAAACGGAAAATACGGATTTAAAAAGCGGAGGTGAAGCCCGTTTTCTGCAAATCCACGAGGTCGGGGAGCTAAGGAGTCATGCCTACGAGAGTTCTAGCAGATACAAGGAACGATTCAAAAGAGATTTCATGACAAGAGGTTGAGAGACCATAAGGATTTTCGTGTAGGAGATCTTGTCTTGTTATATAACTCAAGACTGCGTTTATTCCCCGGGAAACTAAAATCCCAATGGATGGGTCCATACACAATTAAGGAAATATTTCCATATGGGGCCGTAACTATCGAGGATAAAAAAGGGGCAAGTTTCAAAGTCAACGGTCATCATCTAAAAATCTACATCAACGGACCGGTTGACTCGGTGGAGAAAATTCTGGAACTCCACATCCCACATGCTTAAAACAAGTGTGGGGAGAATGAGTCTAGCTATCGATTCGCTGACAAATTTAGCGAGCGTGTTTTCACACGCTAAGGGTAATTTTGTATATATTAGTTTATCATATTTATTTCCTAGTTCGTTAATTTTTCGGTTTTAAACGAAGGTACATACAAGTTTGATTCATAACTTTTGGAATTTTGAAGTTGATTTATTGTTAAAATATACAAAAATAGTGAAAAAATGAAAAGAATTAGGTGAAATTACGGACTTAAAAGTTTACTGTTAAAATAACCCAAAAAGGCCCAGGTGCCGCACGGTAGTGCCAAATCGGTACGGTCGTGCACTCCGTAATCAGACCAACTCATAACTCGTGCACCGGACGGTCATCGGCTCGCACTACCATGCGACCCGATGCACTACCATGCAACCAGGTAATTTCAGTCGAACCAGGAGTGCGATCCGGGATGGCATGACCGTGCGGCCAGCCGCACGACCGTGCGAGTAAAAATCTGCACAGTAAAAGTAGGGTATAAATACGATTTTGCAGTAAAAACCTATCACTATTTCGAAACCCTAGTGGCCGCATGAGAGTTTCAGGTCGCCCCCACCCAAAAATTAACCAATTTTTTCCTAGATTTCACTCGAATCATCTTCCAAGTTATGTTTCCTACTTATTTTGCAGATTTTACTTAGTTTCTGATGTAGATCTAAGGTTTGAATCAAGAAATTTTGGGGTTTTCTTCATAAAAATCAAATAAACCCTTGTTCTTGAGTGTTTGGTGCTAAATCGGTCGTTCTGATCATTGTTCTGATGTCCATTCACTGATTACTAGTTAGATTTTGAAGTATAAAGGTTTAAATCAGTGAATAAAACTGTTTTCTGATGATTTTAGAAGTCGCACGGTCATGCCGTTGAAACGGCATGGCAGTGTCGGGCGGAAATCACCATAAGATCAATGAATCAGAACTACAATACCGCGTCGCACGGTAGTGCCGAATTGGCACGGGTGTGCAACGTCACTTACCGGAAACAAGCAAGTCACTGATCTCTGGTTGGCACGGCAGTGCCACCAGCGGCACCACCGTGCCGATGGTGAAACGACAACAGAAAGTCGAAAACAGCCTGTTCCGGTGGCGGCGATGAAATTTTTATATTCTGCTCTTATTTGGTTGTATTCCTGTATGCAGATGAACTACAGATTCCTCTAGATCAGCGAAAACAAAACAAAAGAACACCCCTGTATTGATAGATTAGAAGCATTATGGAATCGAAGGGGACAAATTGGTGAACCGAGAAGGATTAATTGGTCCACCCTAACAGCCCTAAATCAAGAAGAAAGGCTATCCGACATGATGTCACATCCAATGTCACGGTTTTTTAACATTGAACGACCCGTATATCTTGAGCTAACATTGGAATTTTTCGCTTCATACACTTATGACAAACCAAAAAGCGAGAATCCAGACTTTAAGAACAGGGAGAGGATACAGTTCAGACTGGGCAGAAAGTGGCATAAGTGGTCAGTTGCTAGACTTGGGAAAAGAATGGGCATATACTCAGCTGAAGACATTGATTTATAACTTTTCACCGATATCTACAAGTTTGATAATGAGCAGCAACAGGCTAACTTTTGGGCACACGTGGCAGTTTGACCACCCTACGAGGCTTGAAAAGCTAAAGCCTCACGACTACGAGACCCGCTACTTAGGGTTATTCATCAAGTCATGAGTTACACCATTTGTGGACACATGGACATTGCAGGAAACTGTTCCACTCCGGATCTTCTTTTCTTATATTCTATAGTTAATGGAGTGCACGTCAACCTCGCAGCTAGAATGGCTGATTTTTTTTGTGAACAGCGCGGGGAGAACTACAAGCAGTGAAATCCATGGTGGAGAATATGTGACTCAGTAGGCATATAATTTGGGTATTATGACGGATGATGTAGTCAGTGGTCTCATGATGGTTCATGTAGGAGGAGACGTAGATATGAGATCTTTGAGAGCGATGGGTCTGGTTGTGGATACAAACAATTTCCCGAGACTGAGGGGTCTAAATGGTAAGATATGGGATCCGATACCCCCACATGACGAAGACGTTAACATGGAGGAGCATTAGGTCCTAGAGCCACCACCACACGACCAGCCACCACATGATCAACCAGAGAACGAACCGCACCAGCACCAGTATCAATATCAGCCAAACTGGCCTCCAGGTATACCTTCCTACCCTGAGTTGTACCAGCAGTTCCAGCATATGCAGGTTTCTCAAGACACTATGAGAGCCAACCAGGAAGCTATGCGAGCAACTCAAGATGCTATGAGAGCCGACCAGGTAGCTATACGGGCAACTCAACACACAATGAGGGAGGAAATGTATGCAGGTTTTTCCTACATCTTCGGAGGGCTACAAAGCGTATATCCTAGTCACTTTGGCAACCCTGCATAGTTTCCGTTTGGAAACACAGGTAACTATGGGGCGGGTTCATCTGGAACACGCCACCATGATGATGATGATGAGGAGTAGGAGGAAGTAGTGTGGAACAATTCAGAAACTGATGTTTTATCTTATTTCTATTCAGTACTTTATTTGGGATTTTTAAAACTTTATGTCTGTTTTTAAATGTTTTAAGTAGTGTGTTTGCTTTGTTTGAATAATGGATATGGTTTAGTTATCTAACATTTTGATCAATGGTAATGTTGACTTCTTTAGCAAGTGACATACTTGGCAGATTCGTAAAGAAATGGACACAGAGTTGAGACGAATTCAATCAAAGTCTACTCAAACAAGTCAACTCCAACTCTGAGGGAGTACCTCTTTCCCTTTTCACATTTTTTAGTTTAGCTCCTAATAATTGCTTAACTAATATGTATTTCACATTGGGGACAATGTGAAGTTCAAGTGTGGGGAGGGGTTTAAAAGGCTTTAACCTTTGTTTGTCCTTAATTGTTCTCATTTCTGTATATATTTTCGAAAAATAAAATAAAAATGGTCAATTTGTGTTCTTTAGAAAGAAAGCATCAAATTTGATAAAAATCGACAAGCCAAATTGATTTTTGAAAAAGATAACTAAAAAGCATGATAAAACAAAAAGAAAGACTTGCATGTTTATCTTTATATTTATACCCATTCCTTTCGTTTACGTGAGCATATTTTTCAGCCTTTATAGCTTTCTTGTCAAATGCTTCTTTGGTTTTGCGGAAAAATAAGTGAGCCGGATGTTTTATGTAATTTAGAACTTGTCATTTGTATACTTTTCGAAACCATGAATATGTGAAATTACATAAAAATGATAGAGGCATTTAGGATACCACTTTGTCAGCCTTTTTCTTTGTTTATATCCCGCACCCAACACTATCCATTAGTTCACCATGTTGAGCATATTTTCCGTATTTTTCTTAAAATTACCCAAATATTAAGCCCACTTATCCAAAATATAACCTTTTCATATTTACCCTTTTTGTTAAAATTCGGCCATAGCTATCTAGATTGATATAATTCATGAAAAAAAAATCACCCGTTTTGTCAAAACTCTCTAAAGGAATTACGGAAAAACTATCAAGAAAGAAAATAGAGAGTAGAAGTGTGATAAAGAATAAACTCTGAACACCTACACAATAGCTTAGCAACGTGTTCAGAATCCTAGAAAATAAACCGCCAAGTTTTAACCTTTCTTGCCACTTTCAAATATCCATTCCATACCCTTAACCTTAGCCTAACATTACAACCCATCAAAGACCTCTTGATTTATGTTTTTCACATATTAATTGGTGGAGATTAGATCTTTTGACAAGCTTATGATATTGCATGATTCATTGACTAGGCATCGAGTGTTTTACATACACATTATATGTATGATTCAGAAATTTAACCGAGTGTGTGTGAACATTGTGAGAAATATAAAGATTTGCATGCTAAGTCAATCGGACGTAGAATCATTGCTTTATGGTTATCCTTTCATACATCTAACAAAGTTTGTTTGTTCTAAATCTTTGATGATGACTTTTTGAAAATCAATTTGACCACCAAACAAATTAGTGAACCCTGTAAATATTCAGATTTGATTCCCTGTTTTATTTTAAGTTTGCTTGAGGACAAGCAAAGTTCAAGTGTGGGGATGTTTGATATACGTTAAATTATACATGTTTTTATACCCCAAAACACTTCCGTTTTAAGCGTTTTTGACAGAAAACACAACGTTTAGGTGCCAAATTCGGTACTTTTATATTTTCAGGTCTTAAACAGAGCACAAAAGAAAATTCTGATGAAAACGGACAAATTCTGATGCATTTCTGATAAAAAGGGCAAAAATCTGATAGCTGCCAGGTGTGGCATGACCGTGCAATCCATCGGCACTACTGTGCCGATCGTTTGATCTCGGAAGCAATACTAGTGCAGCTACCAGTGCCGATTTGTTCCTGGGCTGCACTACCGTGCGACCCGCCGCATGACCGTGCACCAGCCAGACCATGATTTATGATCACCATTCTAATGACATCGCACTACCGTGCGACCAGCGGCACTACCGTGCCGATCTGAGGACCCAGGCAACTTATAAATTGCAGAGATTGAGATTGAGATTGTTAAAAACCTTATCATCATTCTTGCATTAACCAGGAAGACATTTTCTTTCAAAACAAGACTTGATGTAATTGTGGTGAGTTATTTTTCCATCATTTTCCAGACATTTAGCCCTTTTTGAAGGTTCCTATGACTTATAAATTGCTACCACATAACATGGCATAGAATTATATGGTGCTTCTATACGGTGCACGTATAAGTAATAAGTTGCCATTGACAAAATAATCAAGCATTACTCAGTAAGTGAAGATTATAATGATATAGGTTGGGATAAATTGACCTAGATAGTTTTTTTTCCTAAACTTATATGAATTCTATAAAACTAGTGTCTTGAACAAAAAAACTTTATAATTCTAATCATAATGCAGTTATATTAATCATAGTTATTAAAGGCACTAGGCGCATAGGCCTAGCCTGAGGCCTAGGCGCAAAGCGCAAAAAAAGCGAGAGCCTGAGAAAAATAAAGCGCATAATGAAAAATTTTTAAAAATATATTATGTATTAGAAAAAGAATACTATTCTTCAAATAAAATAAACAAAGTCTATTAACACTTTATATCATCTAATTAGTACCAAAATATTAGTGTATTAGTGTAGAAAAGTAGTTTTTCTTGATTAAAAGTAGAAATTTGGCTAAAATCTTGTCGGAATTTAGCCGGAAACTCTCCGGAATCTTGAAATCTTGCCGGAATGTGCTCCTGAACCATCACCTAGAGAGTTAATGCACAATTTCCTCGACTTAAAGCGCAACTGCCTCGACTCGCCTGAAAAATAGGCCTAGGCGCAAGAGGCGATAGCTTTTAACAACTATGATATTAATATATGTAGGATCGTTGTATGAACCGAATTAGTCAATCAGAAGAGTTTTAGATCCGAATCAAAGGCGGAATCAGTGAAACGGACGTGGAAACAGCTTGATTCACTTTAATATGTCTCTAATATTGATGTAATAGAGTTACAGCACCTCGAGACAATTTGGCAGCACTTCGGTACCAAATCAGACAAACGTTACAAATGATCTCGTTTGAAGGCTATATATAGATGCCTAATTCCGCTTGAACAAGACAGAAACGAAATTAGATTCACACGGAACCTAATTCCGTGCGGAATTACCCTAGGCAACTTTCAAGAGGAATTATCCATTTCAAACGGAATTACCTCTAAATCCTAATTCTCGAACTACGAACCCTGATCTATCAATCCTATTACATGACATGATACAAGACGAAGTCAATAGACATAGTGCACTAACAGACTCCCCCTTGGATGTTGACGAAGTCTTCAGTGTCGAATCTTTATCATGACACATCTTCAGTCTTGATCTGTCGTCATGCTCTTTTCAAATTGTCTAACACTGTAAGCATCCATCAATCTTTCTCTTCTTTGATCAGCTTCTATCTTTTAATGTTGTACCAGAATCTGTCTCTGGCTCTTAACATTAACAGCTTCTTCAGGCTCCCCCTTTCATCAAGCTTCCGTGCTTTAGGGATCGTCACCTTGCTTTCTAGATACAAGCTCCCCCTTGCTTCAAGCTCGTCTTCAGACTCCCCCTTAGACTCAACCATCGGGATCGTAGTCTGGTACAATATCCACAACACTCATACATTTATAAGTACAAACATTTCAAACATTCAATTATCCAGGAATTTTAACATGGCTCTTTCAAACTATCTAAACTAACACTTTTTAACAAATTTCAGGATCGGAAACTAACTCTATTTCAAAGATTTTAACAATATAAGCATCCAAATTTCTCACAGTTAATCATCCAAGTCCAAATTAATGACCTTGGAGATATCACAAACTGTTTTTGATTTTTGAATTTAAAACTTCAAGTTTCAAATTAATGAACTTGTTTTATATTCAGAAACACAATCAACTTACTTAGATTTTGAAACTCAGCACTCAGACATCGGTTGTCGAAAATAAAGCAGAATAAAAAATCTTTTTGTATTTTCTGAAACATAAAGCAATAAAGAAATATTTACAAACAATATTTTTGTTTGAGTTCGCGTTAGAGGATCATATCAGTTTTTGACAAGTCACAAGAACCGTTGAGCTTAATTACACATTAAGAATTAAACAATTCACTTAGATTGTCGATATACTAATCCACTTAAATTTTCAAACAAATTTTAACTGATTCAGGATACGAATTAGGTGTATTAAGAACTTAAACTCATTCATGTGTCCCACTTCTTGAATATACTCCCGTATCCAGATCCCAATATTCAGTCTTACAGGTGAGTATACCTAGATGATATCTGTAAGGGGTTAAAATGCGAGGGCCGTGAGAGCTCAGGTCAGAACTTCCGTTCAGCAAAGAGATGACGACTTCGACTTTTGGTGTGTCCCCTTTAGAGGATCTTTTCTTCAAGAGCACATGATTAGCATTTTTCAATGTTTCATCATTTTTTGTACTAAGGGCAGTGCTATTTTTCAAGCAAGCATAAAGTATTATACGGGGACTAGGCCATTGCTTCCGCAAAATCAGAAGTCCCGGGATAATACCCCAGATATCACTAAGCATAAAGACCTAGTATCTCAGAAAGAGGGGTCCTTCAAACGAGATTTCAGGGGTTACCTATATATCCAAGTAGTGTTCCTTACAAAATAAGCAAGTTTGAATTTATGTTTATATCCCGAAAAAGTTTACTAAATGTATAAAAACCTATCGGCATATCATCAGTGAGACTGTTTAACGCTATATAAACATTACATTTCTTTAGCATACTGTAACTGTCTACTGATATACTATCATTTCCTCTTTTTACACAAAAACTCAATTTTGAATTTTATCATGTTGAATTTTATCATGTTTTTGGCTTTTTCAAATTTTCAAATGTTTTTGTATTTTCTGACAATAATACTCCCCCTAAAATGCAAAATCATTAAAAAAAATTGATAACCAATGCTGATAGCTTTGTCTCGCCATCCATTTTCTGCATCTTATGCTCTGTTTTGCAAAAAATATAACACTTCTATTTAACGGATTGTCAAATTTCATACCCCCATGATTTACAACACATTGATCTTTTACAGTTTGAAAACCGTCTTTCAATCCTGTGAAATTAATCATGTTTGTTCCGCCGTGAGGGTTTCGACATATTCAATCAACATATTTTTGTAATTTTTGAATATTTGACAAATTTAAAAACAGACATATTTTTGGTTTTTCAAAAATTTTGACAAAATAAAAACATATTTTTGGTTTTTAAATTTTTCAATTTTTAGGATTTTTGAAATAATGTTTATTTATGTATAGAAAACAAACAAACTCCCTGTTTCAACCAATCCAGCGTTCAGCAGCCTTCTCCCCCTGTTGTGCCAGGCGGCTCCGAAATCCATTTTCACAATCTTCAGTTTTCTTGAGCACCTGCACATTCAGACTACTTAATTACTTGAACAATTAGCCCAGGTCTGTTGGACCTTAGGCATTTCAACACAATATGTATCATGCAGTTTAGGAAAATCTTTATCATCAAAGACTTTTTCAACTTTGACTTCAACTTTTTCATCTTTTACCGAAGTCATTTGTTTCTTAACATTCCATGTTTGACCTTTAGGAGTACCTCGTTTGTAAAAATGTGACTCTTTTTGAACATTTTGATTTTGAACAACTTTTGGTTTCCAAAACTCATTTGGTTTCGTTGTGTCAACAGTTGTTTTTCAACTTTGTATTGTTCTAAATCTGGGTGTGTGAGAATTCCAGGTCTGTCTAGAATCGAACCTATTCGTTTTTGATTTCCAAGTTTGATTCGAAGCAAACTTGTTTGTGTTGTACCTCCAAGTTTGTTTTGAATCGAATCTGGTTGACCTGTGTTTCACATCCTCAGATTTCAGTTTCTCAACATTTTCAGACTTCTTTTTCGACTCAACATCAACAGGTTTTAGATTCGGACACTTTGGTGCAAGATGTCCAATTTGATCACATTTAAAACATGTTCGTTTTGACACATCTTTGACCTGTGGTTGTTGCTTTTTCTTTTGAGCATAGAACTCTTCATTAGACTGTTGTCTAAATTGAAGTTCTTTTTCTTCTTCAAAACTTTTTCCTTGAACAAAATTCATCTTTGTCTGAAAATTCGGCATTTCATTTTTATTTCGAATTTGTTTCTTCTTATAACCCAAACCATCCTTCATATTTTTCTTCTTGTAACCAGGTTTGTTATAAAAAGTTTTGTGACACTTTCCAGCATACTTTGAAATTTCAGACTTTTCAATCTCAATCATTTTAAAAACTTTGTCAATCTTTTCTGAAATCACATTCTGAATTGGGAATACAACATCTAAGAATAATTTGTCCGATCCAATCATGGTATAAACCAATCCTTTTGAATCATCATTCAAATTTTTCTCGGATTTTGAGTTTTTCAGATATCCATCATGAAAATTACCTTCATTTTCATCCTGTGATTCAGATTTACCTGTTTCAACTGACTCTTCTTTCAACACACTTTCAACGACCTTACCTACCACCTCTGAATCACTAGAATCATCAGATTTGGAATCGGTTACGTCAATGTTATCTGGCAATTGATCTACCATGTTGAAAGCTTTTTCGACCTTTTCATCATCATAAAACACAAACTTTTCCGGTGGTGGAACTTGATGAAACTCTGAGCCAATGCCTTTCTTGTTTTGCTCAGACTCACCATCCTCCGGTTTTATATTGAAATACGTTCAAGCACATATGACGACGCATGATAACTTTTTAACTTGTTATTATCCTGTTCTAAATCAGCAATCTGACGCTTAAGTTTAGCAACATCTTCAATGTAAGAATTAACAACTTGTTGCTTTATTTCATAATTTCACTTATACTCCTTAGTTGTTTCAGAACAGTAATTCAATCTTGATTGAACAAATTTCATTTCACTTTTCACTTTTTCATATGACTCTTTTGTAATGTGATATGCCAATTTTATTGAATCATATTCCTGTTTCATTTCTTGACAAACAATTTCTTTTTGATCACATTCTTCTGTCTTTTTCAAAACATTTGCTTTCAAAACTTCATTTTCTTTTTCTAACTTTTTACATTTTTCTAAAAGTTTTCCATCATTATCTTTCAAAACTTTTTCATTTTCTAACATTTCTTTGTATTTACTTTTGAAAACCTCTTTAATTTTAGTAAATTCAAGATCTCTTGTTCTGAACCTTTCGTCTTTTTCAGTACAAGCACTGCACGTTTCCATGCATTTCTTGCACTGTTCAACAATTTTTAAGATTTCAGAATCAGAAATTACGTCAGTGATTGGCACTTTGGTGTTTGCTGCAACTTCTGTCTGATCATCATCTTTCTGCTTTCCTTCAATACCAACCTCATCACCAGCATCACTAACAACCTCCAAAATCTCATTCTTTACTTCAGCCAAACTTTCAATTTTCTTCTCATCTTCTACAACCTGCTGTTCTTCAGTAACAGCTTCTTTCACAACTTCTTCATTCATCTCAACTTTTTCTTCAATCTTTTCTTTCTCAGCAACCTTCAAATCTTCCTCTTTAACAACTTCGACTTTCTTCACAACCTCAACTTCAACAGCTTTAGCTTTAACCTCTTCAGCAGCTTTCTTCAAATTGTTTACCATTTCTTCAACATTCTTCGTCATTCTCTCTTCATCCCTCTTTCTCAAACACGATGTCATGACATATCTTATTTCCTTTTCATGCCTTTTTGCATATGTGTCATCTTTTAATACATTTCTATAGTATTCGGCTGATCGAGGAATTATGAGAAGAACATCTTCAAAAATTATGTCTTTCTTCGGAACAACAGGTTCACCTTCTCTGTTGAAATAGCACTCTCTCTTCTTATCCCATCTCTTATTGATGACAGCACTCTCATACTCTTCTTGCATTTCATCCATTCTGTTCAAAACAATGTTTCTTTCTCTGTATGTTTTCTCACTCAGAATCTCTTCTCTGGTTTTCTCCTTGACTTCAGCTATAACATTTTCTTCTTTGTTTTCCTCTTTGATTTCAGCAACAAAAACATAATGTTGACTTTTTGATGTTTTTCTACCATGAGCTGTAACTATATTTTCCAAATGATCTTCTTCTGGAAGAATCTAACTCCAATCATATCCTTCATCATCATGGAATACAGCAAGTGCTCTTGATTTTTCTCTAGGATTATTTTCAATCATCTTTGGCTCTTCTCTGCTACGGTGGTAAATCGCCTTTCGATAATAATCATCATTGAAAGGTTTCTCTGTTTCAGCAACTTCAGAATTTCTACATTCTCTTTTAAAATGACCTTTTTGTTTACATCTGAAGCAAGTCACTTTGGATTTGTCGAATCCAAGCTTTGTTGACGGACCACCTAATGGTTGCTTCCCGGTAATCTCCATGTATCTCTGAGCTCTACGAATGCAACTTGCTAAACACCAGCGAATGTCTATGAGTTCCATTTCTTCTAGATCAATCTGGTCGTAGTCTTCTTTGGTCAATTTGGAATTTCCAATTTTGCCTGTAACTAGACCTTCATACGATTCCAGAACCGATGCAAGAAAGCTCATTTGCTGTTTAGCTGCATTGATGCTCATAGCCGGAGAATTTTTCAACTTAAGAGCAATGTTGCACAGTATCTCCTCTGCTTCTTCAGAACTAGCTTTTGAAGCAGATGAATGATAACCCGGATCGTAACTTGATGAGCTTTTATGAGGTTCTTTTGTCCTCTCACCACTGAATGCTGTCTTTGGTGATTCTCCAACTTTCACCGAAGGTAAATTACCTTTGTAGTAGAGACCAACATTCTGTTGATATGAAGAACTGCTCATCTTGCTTTGTTTCTGCAATTCAAGCTCATGAGTTTCAATCTTTTCAATTAACGCATCAAGAGAAATTGTTTCATACAAAACATCATTTTTCAAAATGAACACAAACGTTTGCCACTGATCAGCTCGTGGTAACGCTTCTATGATTTTGTCTATTATTTCTTCTCTTGTTTTTTCAATCTTAAATCTTTCCAGTTCGATTTTTAGATGACAATAAACGTTCAATCATTTGTCGAACTGATTCAACGTTAAGACTATCAAACAAATCAAATTCTTTCTTTAATAACGCAATTTTGTTTTTCCTGATTTGTTTACCCCCCTCTGCCTTAACCCGTAAAGCTTCCCAAATAGATTTTGAAGATCCATCGTGTTGTAACAAAGTAAACATGTCATTTCTGATGGATGATTGAATTAAGGCAATCATTCTTTGTTCAGCTGCAAATTCGGATTTGTCTTCTTTGGATAATTTCTTGAGTGGAAGATCTTCTCCTTTATCATCTCTTGGTCTTTCATATCCAAACTCCATACAGAACCAGCTCTCGTGTGCATAGGCTTTTGCCCAGTTGATGAAACACTCTTTCCACCATGTATAATCTTCAATACTTTCAAGAGTTGGTGGCTTCGAGTGTGTTCTGTAGAAGTTATCATGCTTAATGTTCTCATTGATCGCTTTTGTAATGGTTTTTGGTGTGACAGTTGATATTTCGGAAGACTCGGATGTAAACGCGTTGTAGAACGTAATGTAGAACTCTTCAGCCATGATGTGAAATTTTTGAATTACCTGAAGACAAACAAACAAGAAAACACAATCAGTTTAATCAATATCAAATAATTTGAAATAAACTGACACTCGGTTGACGTGAAATGATCTTGGTGCAAAATGTCTTCTTTCAAACGGAACTAAGTCTCAAGCGAAATTACTATTTGTTACGGAATAACCTTTTCAAACGAGAATGCTAATTCCATGTGGAGTGTTCAAACGAAATCAAATTTCGTGTGGAATTAACTTTCACTTCAAACGAAATTAGACCTTTTGAAACGAAATTATGATTTCGTATGAAGTAGTTCAAACGAAATTAAATTCCGTATGAAATTAACTTCAAGTTCAAACGGAATTAACTCAAAGTAGCTAATTCCGTGCGGAATCAAGATCCAGTTTCAAACGGAATTATGCTGATGTCATTTTGTCCGAACAGTTTTTCAAGCAGAATTACAAGTTTTAACAATTTTAGATCGAATTTTAGTCCAATTCTTTCAAGGATTAGTTAAAACACTATTTCGCATGATATATCTGAAATTCAATCCATTTTGACCGTGAAATCTTGTTCAATTTAGAAAAGAAGGTGTAGAAGTAAGAAAATCTGATGAAATCAAGCTGAATTTGGTAGAACTCCTCCTCCTGAGCTCTGATACCACTTGTAGGATCGTTGTATGAACCGAATTAGTCAATCAGAAGAGTTTTAGATCCGAATCAAAGGCGGAATCAGTGAAACGGACGTGGAAACAGCTTGATTCACTTTAATATGTCTCCAATATTGATGTAATAGAGTTACAGCACCTCGAGACAATTTGGCAGCACTTCGGTACCAAATCAGACAAACGTTACAAATGATCTCGTTTGAAGGCTATATATAGATGCCTAATTCCGCTTGAACAAGAAAGAAACGAAATTAGATTCACACGGAACCTAATTTCGTGCGGAATTACCCTAGGCAACTTTCAAGCGGAATTATCCATTTCAAACGGAATTACCTCTAAATTCTAATTCTCGAACTACGAGCCCTGATCTATCAATCCTATTACATGACATGATACAAGACGAAGTCAATAGACATAGTGCACTAACAGATACTTTAGTGTACCCGCTTTACTCGTTCTATTTTCAGGAAAGTTTTTGAGTTTTTAATTATTGACTCCAATACTTAGAGATGTTTATGGATATGATTTTGCGGGTTTTCAACCTTTTCGCGTTACTACGATAGATCATCATTGCATCATTTGTTTGGTTTTTTAAGCATTCAATTGAATATCACCATAAAATGCCTTGGCTTTGTAGGTTGGAGTTCTTTGTTTTCTTGCAAAGGTTGCGGGCTGCGATGACATTTAGTCTCTCGGTAACTTATGGTAAGCTTTTATTCATACATTTTGGTTTACATCTCTAGGTATAGTATAAACATGACAAAAAAAAAAAAAAAACAATTTAATGTGTTATCAGTTGAATGAAGTCGTAGGTTTGCAATCCTCAAATCTAATTTGCAAACGTGCCCTCATTCTTGCTAAAATGGCACGCGAATAGCATGTTTTTGAATCTACAAAAGTCCAAATGATAGTAAACTGTCCACATCTATAGAGTTGATAATCTCCAAGACTTTCAATTTAGTTACATGATGTTCTTTGGCCTCTAATATGACTTTAATTGAAAGCATTTAGTTAAAAACATAGTAATTAAATTTAATATGATCCCATATATATATATATATATATATATATATATATATATATATATATATATATATATATATATATATAGGGGATCTAATGTAAATAGTTCCCCCTGTCACTGCTATACTTATACCCAATAAATGGTTTTGGGTCAAAACGAGACGCTTTATATCATAAAAGTATCAAACAATTAAAACAAGCATTATAATTTATAATCATTAGAAGTAAAGTTTTATTCCTAGCCCATTGTATTCGATAAGAAAATATTTTTTTAAAGGTCCAAACAAATGTATTTATAGCCGGTTATCATCGAATATTGTGTGTTAAGTTACATTATGCGTTCATAGGTTGTATGTTTTTTTCCCTACACTGTGATTTTAAAGAAACAAAACAATGATCATTAAATCATTATTTTATTGTTCACAGATGTTAACTTATTATTATTATACATATAAACCATCATTAACCCAAATTTGTTGTGTATTTTGCAGGTTTTATTGGATACTATTAATTTGTGAACGAAATGAACGGTGATTCTTCTGATTGGTTGATGCACCCAATGAAAGATCTCCACCAAATTTGTACGTGGCGGTTACACCTTCCCCAGCCCACCTCTTTTATTGCCCTTATATTCGTTATTTGCCTGATCATGGGTTTTTTCGATTGGCTGTGATGAGTTCAAATTCTTTTTTCAAAAATTTATGAGGATGGCGTGATAAGGATGATGGATGGTAGGTTTTGACCTGTAACCCGTCTTGCAGCCCTGATTTTCGGAATCTCTGAGCCATAGAAAACTTGATTTTCTCTTGGGTGTGTATTTTTGCTTTGTTTTGGTGTTATTTTTGTAAGATGGTTTTATGCACCCCAATAGACGGTTTGTGATTTCCTTGATTTGTATGCATTAGTCTAATTGTCACTAGCAATGATGTAAAATCTGAGCCACTTTACACTTTGAATTCTTGGTTAAATCTGAGCCACAGTCTGGTTAGTTCACAATTAAACCGGATTTGCTCGCGCAACGCGCATGGGGGAATAACCCTAGTTTGACTAATAAAAGAAGATGCAAATTGTTACCTAATCTTGTTGTCAAAATTAAAAAAGAATGCCATATGTAACCTAATCAAGCTACCAAATAAATATTTCAAACCTTAAACATCCATTCACTACATCAAAACCAACAAATGTATAAGATCTAAGATTCTGTGTACTCAACTAAAAAGATCAGGAATCCCTAGTGACAATATTGTTCTACTTTAAACTCTTTTGCTATTATAGACTTGCAATTCTCCATGAAACAATAATTACCACAGAAGGCAAAATCATGATAGTAACCCCACAAAATCTATAAGCTATATCAAAACAATTCAAAATCATATAAATCACCTTGATTAAATTCAGAAACAAGGGCCAAATTTGATGGAAAAAGCCAAGGTTCCACTTTTATGGGATATTAACAGCAAGTTATAAGATATCAACAAGTTCATAAAACAAGTGTTTCATTTGTTTTATCTCTTTGTTCACCAACTATATAAAAGATCTGTTACCTGGAAGGAGATGAAGCCACATACTATCGATTTTGCAAGGGGGGTTGTGGGTTTCTGATATGCGAGGGAACATAGTGGAAAAACCCTAATTCCCAATATTCATTTTTTAGTAAAAAAAAAATAAAAAAAACGTGAAAACTGACATGATGAGAATCGAACTCAAAACCACAAAGGTATTCACCATGCGTTTTACCAGAAGGTAAATTCACTCATTTGGTAACTGGTTCCCATACAAAACATTTAAGGGTTCCTTCAGTATTTTCTATATGACTCTATGTTATAAATTACAAACCGAACGGGTTCCCAAAAACCCCCCCTCTTTGGCTCTAAATCCGCCCCTGCCATGGCGTTTCTATCCCCAAATCGTCCCCGGGACGGGTACTCGATGATGCTAGCTGTCCCCGTGCTTCATAGGTTTTAACCTAATCCTTGGGTATATAAGCTTAAGCATAGGTTAAAGACAAACTAAACCCTAGCTGCCACACTTCACTACAGCCGCCACCCTCCTGCCGCCGTCTGCCGCTACCGGCCACCGCTGCTCTGGTCGCCGCCACCGCTGCGAGTTCCGGCAGACCCTAGGCTGCTGTGTTTTTCCTGTTTTTTGGGGGGCGGGGGAGGGGGTTTAGGTTTTTTTTTTGGGGGGGGGGGGGGTAAGGTTTTTTTTTAGGTTTTTTGGGGGTTTTAGTTTTTAGCATTTAGCTTGGGGGGGGGGGGTGGGGGTTAGTTTTTTTTTAGGTTTTTTTTAGCTATTTTAGGTTGTGTTCACATTGGTTCTCGCGGTTCTCGCTTGAACTCCTCCCTATATATATATATATATATATATATATATATATATATATATATATATATTTATAAACACATACTTGTCAAGAATTTTAACTAATCTTTGTAACAAATAATCATACGTTACATATATGAACCTGTTGATTCAACAAATATAAGACCAACGGTAGTAGCTGGACTGGCTAGGCAAAATGGTTGAAGGGTTCAACCTTGCCTAACGCAGGTCGTGGGGTCCCCCCACGTTTGCAAGACGTGGAAGGAGGTTCACTAGTTTATTGTTGTTCTTTGCTATAGATCCTTCTCTGAAATGCACTCAGATTCGGAAGTGGTAGCAAAGGGAATGTGTGTGTTGGATGTGAAAGGGAGTGGCTCGTATGAAACAAGCACTCAATGCGAATGACCAGAGATTAGAGAATCAGTGCTGGTCAGGAGATGTTTTCTGAAGTAAATGAAGTGTCAATTTATAAGAGAAGTCATCTCTCGAAGTAGAATGTATTAGACTAGTAACCTTGCTTGCAGTGGAGGGTTTACCCTTTCGGGGGTTAAAGTCTTTTGACCCCTGGATAATAGCGTGCATTGTGCAGACCTGCTTTGCTTTTGCGGCTGTGAGTTGGTGAAGCGATCTCTGGATGTGACTGGCCACTGTTTCCTTATTGCTTTTTCCATCTTACAACTTTTCAACCATTGAACCGTTTAACCATTTAAGCGTTTACACATTTAGTCATTTTATTTAGTCTTGGGCTACCCCCGTCATCAGCCCCCCAAGTCAGAGGTTTTTGGGTGATGAGCTCAAGGACTTCTGACTTTTATGTGCGTGTTTTATTTGCCTGGAGGTTTCAAGGGTTCGTTGCTTGAAGGTTTGAAAGGTTGAAGGCAGTTAATATTTTGAATTTGAATTTTAAATAACTGACAATTGATTTGATTGATGTATGGCAGTTGATAGGGTGGCAGTTTTGCAGAAGTTACTATTTGCCATTATTACCCCTATTGTGGGTTTATATTTATTTTATGTTTGCAATTCTTATCCATTTTCCTCATAACTTTTCCAAGTTTCTCGCCATTTTCTCCCTCTTCTAAGGTTAGTTCCGGTTTCTTTATATCTTGCATTCTTCATTTTCTGTTTTCAAAAATGGGTGCTCGTAAGGACTTAGCAAAATCATTTTCCCGGTTAACACAAGAGGAGGTAGATTTATTTTGTATGGAATATGGTATTGATAGGAAGTTTAACCCAACTGCTCCTGCTTGTGATGTTTCCGTTAATAATCCGACCCCTGGTTCGATTGCCCTTTATTGTCGTCATTTTGAGTTCTCGAATCTTCGTTATCCCTTTTCGTTTTTTGTTTTGAACTTGTTGGAGTATTATCGTGTTTCTTTTGGGCAAGTTCATCCGAAGGGGATGGCTAGGGTTTTGCATTTTGAGGTTTTGTGTCGTGCTCTTGGATATGATCCTTCCCTTTTACTCTTTCGCCGGTTTTTTCGTTTGGCTAAGAATGGCGATTGGTTTACTTTTGAGACATCCAAAGTTGATACCTGCCTTATTTCGTCCATGGTTACTACGCTTGGGGCTTGGAAGGATCGCTTTTTCTGGGTTTCCGATGCTATTCTCCCATTTAAGATGGTGTGGAGGCAACTGGATGCCGTTCTCAATGATCCGGAACCTTCCGAGTCTGAATTGAATGATGTTTTTCTCAAAGCCATCCGGGAGTGCCCTTCGAGGGTTCGTCCCTTTCCTGAACACTTGCTAGTTCTTTTAGGGGTTAGTAAAATTTGGGGGAATGTTGATCGGGATCCGGTTCTTATGAGGAGTGGCATGGGTATGCATTTTCCTTTTTTGCCCTCTTTATGTTTTTCCTTAACTTATGACTTATATGCTGTTGTTTTTTGCAGTCATGTCTGCTTTGGATTTTATTAAGAGCGACGATACTTCTGATGTTGTTTTTGAGGATGCTCCGTCTGTTCCTGGTGAGAATGTTGTGGTTAGAACTGTTGATCAAAGGTTTGAGGGCTCAGGTTATATTAGTGCTGCTACTGCCAAGGGTTTTTCTAAGTCTAATGCTCCTAAGTCTTCAACCCGCCGATCTTCTCGTCGGTTGTTGAAGGCTGGTCCTCAATCCACTTCTACTGAACCAGTGGACTTGAGTGATGATATTGAAGTTTCGGAAGATCAAGGTGTTGAAGCAGGTGCTGAGAAGGATAAAGAATTGGTTGTTCATGGTAAAAAGGTTTCAGGCAAGAAGGTTGTTGCCACTCCTGTTCAGGAATCTTCAAGCAGGGACGTTGAAGGGTTGGATCCGGAAGGGATTTATGTGCCTGCTTGGTTGGTGAAGAATGATGACAGCTTCAAAGATGCTGCTGTTTGTGAGGATGCTCTGAGTCACATTGCTCCTCCTTCAGTGCACAAGACCATTGCTGGGATGGATGATGACCTGATGTTGTCCCGTATGATTTTGAGTACTTGCAACCTTGCTGCCATGCTTCCTCACGGCATTGCCAGTTTTCGTCAAAGAATGCAGGAATATGAAGAATTCTCTAAGAAGAGGGATAAGATGAAATCCTCCATGGCTGCGATGAAAAAGGAGATAGCTGGTTTTACCGAGAAAGAAGCAGCATGGGAAAAGAAGGTTAGTGATTTGAAGAAGATGCATGAGATTGAGATGAGTGATTTGAAAAAGAGTTTTGAGGCTAACTTGTTGAAGTTGAAAGCTGACCGGGAGACTTTGGCTGTGCAACAGAAGGCATTTGCTAAAGAGAAGGATGGGTTGAAGGCTTTGGTTGCCCAGGCTACATGGGATAACCAATGGCTCATTGAGCAGGGTTTCCATCAAGTGGTTACCTATCTGTTGCACTCCAAAGAGTTTAATTCTGCCCTTGGTGATGTTTATACTAAGCTACTCAATTTAGGAAAACACCAAGGTCTTATTGCAGGTTATAAGCTCCATGAGTCCGGTCATCCTTTGGAGAAGTCACCTCTGTTCCGTCCCGAGGCTTCTGATGTTTTTAAAGGCTCCGTTGAGCAAATGGAGAAGTTGACCTATCCTTACATCCATCAAGTTTCTGCTTGTTTTGGTAAGCCTCTTGCTGTGTTGCAGGACTTGAAACCGGAGGGTCTAAATGAAAAGGTTTGTGCTGAAATCTTGGGTTCTCTTTCAAGGAAGAGATCCTACTTGGGGGATAGTGATGATACCCCTTCTGGTCAGCTGGATGTTCCCAAGGATGCAAGTTTGGAGGCTTCAGCGGTTGGTGGTGATGGAGGTTTGAAGACTAAAAAACTGAAGAAGACCAAGAAGGCCAAGGGCGAGGGTTCTGGAGTTTCCAAGCCTGTTGATGCTTAGTTCGTAGCTTTCTTAGCATTGAAAACAATTTATGTTTTGTAATGTTATCCTGAACAATATTAGGTTTTTAGGAACCCTTAAGGTTCCTGTTTGGTTGTGTTTTAAGGCCTTTGTGGCCGCTGGAACAGTAGTTTAAGCTTGCAAGTTATTAGGACTTGCTCTAACTTATGTTTGAAAGTCTTTTGGGGCTTTCTTTTATATGATGTTATGTTTTAACTATTTTCCTTGTATTATAGTTTTATGCTTGTGCCTTTTTGGACAAGGCAGTTTATTTGGCTTTTAACCTTCCAAGCCTTTTGGCTGTCTGTTAATAGGTTGAAGCCTTTAAGGTTTCGAGATATTGCCCGGGTGGCTTGAAGCCTTGAGGGCTTCTTAGTTTTGCGTCATGACTTGGTTTGTATCTTTGTGATTCTTGTCTGAGTGATTTTGTTATTTTAGATTTGCTTTGTTCTTTTGTAACTTTGTCTTTGTCGGGTTTGTGCTATCCTTATGCTTTTTATACCTGAAAGGGTTCAGTGCTGCAGACACTTAGCCTTGGTATTTTTAACAAGAAGATATAGCACCTATCCTTTTTATTATTTCGTTGTTTTTTAGCCTGTTTGTAGATTATATTTTTAAGGCTTAGGGAACATTTGGTGTAGGCTGCTCACACCCGTCTATGAGACAATTTTATGTTTTCCTAACAAGTCTCATGGAGTTGTATTGATTTAGGAACTCACCCCTTATATAGGCTCATTCAACCTTTGAACCTATTGAGCGATGTGGCCTGGGAGCTCATCCCCTTACATGGCCCTTGCCATGGAGTTTTTTGCTAGGTTCTCAGCCTGATCCTAGGATAGAAAGACAAGTTTTGATAAGGCAACTTCATTCATTTAATTAATACTTGCTTCTTACAAAAGGTACTCATAATCCTGCTTGAAATACATTTTGATACAAACCAAACTTTCCTGTTTAAACATGGAACCTTTTCAGGGTTTTGCCGTTCCAATGTCTTGGAAGCTTTTGCCTTCTGAGTCAGCCAACTTGTAGGATCCGCCTTTGTGTGCTTCAAGGATGGTGTATGGGCCTTCCCATTTTGGGCCAAGCTTTCCTTGGTTTTCTTTCTTGCTGGCTTCGTTGTTTCTGAGGACCAGGTCCCCTGGCTTGAAACGTTCGTTCTTGACTTTTTTGTTGTAGTAAGCTTCCATCTGTTGTTTATATTTGGCCTCTTGAATTGCGGCTTGATCTCTTGCTTCCTCTAGGAGTTGTAAATTCAACATAGTCTCTTTTTGGTTTGTTTCGGGATCCATGTTGACGATTCTTTGGGTTACAACTCCTATCTCAGCAGGGATCACAGCTTCGGACCCAAATACCAAGCTGTATGGTGTTTTCTTATGGCTTGTTTTTTCGGTTGTTCTAATTGCCCATAGGACACTAGGTAATTCTTCAAGCCAATTGCTTTCGTATCTTCCCAATCTTGTCTTGATGCCTTCTACTATGCTTCTATTTGTTCTTTCAACCTGACCGTTTGATTGCGGATAAGCCACGGAGCTAAAGATCTGGTCGATTTTGTATTCCTTGCACCAAATGCTGAAAGGCTTCTCAGCAAATTGTCTTCCGTTGTCGGTGACAAGTACTCCCGGCAATCCATAACGGCAAATGATGTTCTCCCAAACAAAGTCAATGACTTGCTTTCCTGTGATCTTAGCAAGCGGTTTGACCTCGGGCCACTTAGTGAAGTAATCTACTGCCACCAGTAAGAATTGCACTCCCCCTTTGCTTGGGGGGAATGGACCAACGATGTCCATCCCCCATTTATGGAATGGCCAGGGCGAGGTTATCGGGACTAAGTCATGCTTGGGACTTTTTGGAATTGGTGCATGAATTTGACAAGCATCACATTTCTTCAATTCTTCGGTTGTATCACGGTGCATTGATGGCCAGAAGTATCCGAGGTTCATGAGCTTTGCAACTACCGACCTAGCTCCAAAGTGAGCCCCACATACACCTTCATGAATTTCTTTGATCAAATATTTACTTTGCTCGGGGTCGACACACCTTAGCAAGGGAGCAAGGTACCCCTTTTTGTAAAGGGTTTCTCCTTGTAGTATGTATTGTCTTGCTTTGATTTCAACCCTTTTAGCTTCCACCTGATCATTGGGTAATTCACCATTTTTGAGGAACTTTTTTATGGGAGTCATCCAGTTTGGATCTTCTTCGGTAACCACGTCTTGAACCTCCACTTCATTAATGGATGGGGCTTTTAACACTTCTACCAGTACCTTCTTGGTAAGGTGGGCGAAAGTGAGAGATGCAAGCTTACTTAGGGCATCAGCCTTTTTGTTTTGAGATCTGGGGATCTGTTTGATGTTACATGCTTGGAAAGTACTCATTAATTCCTTGGATTTTTCTCTGTACTTTTTCATGTTGGGTTCTTTAGCTATGTAGCTATCATTCACTTGGCTTGAGACCAGCAGCGAATCTATGAACACTTCAAGCTTTTCGACCTTCATTTCTTTGGCCAGCCTGAGGCCGGCTATTAGTGCTTCCTACTCAGCCTCGTTATTGGTGGTCTGAAAATCAAAACGGAGAGCATATGTGAATTCCAAACCTTTTGGGTTGATCAAAATTAATCCAGCCCCTGACCCTTCAACGCTTGAAGCCCTGTCGGTAAAAAGCTTCCAGGCTTCAGGGTTGGAAGGTTCAGTGGTGGTAGTGTTTACTTCAGTGGCTGTTTGGTTTGGGACTTCCACAATGAAATCGGCCAAGACTTGGGCCTTGATAGCTTTTCTTGGGACATAGGTGATGTTATGTTCACCCAGTTCTATGGCCCATTTGGCTAATCGCCCCGAGTTTTCAGGTTTTTCAAGCACACTCTTAATAGGTTGTTCGGTGACTACCTGTATGGGGTGTGCTTGAAAGTACCTTCGAAGCCTCCTAGTTGTTTGAACTAAGGCTAGGGCAAGTTTCTCAAGGGGAGGATATTTTGTTTCAGCTAATTTTAAAGTTTTGCTGAAAAAATAAACGGGTACCTGAGCCTTGTCTCGCTCAATGGTGAGGACTGCACTGATGGCCTCGTCCGTGATTGAGAGGTACACCGATATTAACTCTCCGGTTTTTGGTGCTGCAATGTCTGGTAGGGAAGCTAGATGTTGCTTCATCTGGTTGAAAGCTTCTTCAGCTTCTTCAGTCCATTTGAAATCCTTCTTATCTGAGCAGTTCTTGAGCGTTTTGTAGAAGGGCAGAGATCTTTCGGCCAATTTTGAGGTAAAACGTTTCAAGGCTGCAAGCTTCCCGTTCAAGCTTTCAACCTCCTTCTTGGTCTTTGGTGGCTTGGTTTCAAGGACTGCTTTCACCTTGTTTGGGTTGGCTTTGATACTTTGCTTTCCAACAATGTGACCCAAGAATTTTCCTTCCTCAAATCCAAACGAACATTTTTCAGGATTGAGCTTCATGTTGACTTTTCTGAGGTTCTTGAAAGTTTCTTGGATGTCATCGAGCATTTGATACTCCATCTTGCTTTTGATCACCAAGTCGTCGACATATGCCTCCATGTTTTTACCGATTTGGCCTGCAAAGGCTTTGTCAACGAGTCGTTGGTAGGTTGCTCCGGAATTTTTGAGACCAAAAGGCATCTTTTGATAACAAAAGATCCCTCTGTCCGTGTGGAAGGCTGTTTTTTCCTCATCCTCTTCCTTCATGAGGATTTGGTGGTAACCTTTGTATGTATCTAGAAAGCATTTGAACGAGTATCCGGTGAGGGAGTCAACTTTGAGATCAATTTCTGGTAGTGGATAGCAATCCTTAGGACAAGCTTTGTTAAGATCCTTAAAGTCTATGCACATCCTCCAAGAGTTTTCTGGTTTCTTGACCATAACCGGGTTTGCAACCCATGACTGGTACTTGACTTCTCGGAGAATACCGGCCGACACAAGCTTTTCAACCTCTTGGCAGGCTGCCAGACTTCTCTCAGGTGCCAAGCTTCTTTTCTTTTGGACCACAGGCTTGACATCCGGTGGTATTCTCAACTCATGCTCGGCAATGTCCCGGGGGATCCCGGTCATATCTTCTGGACACCAAGTGAATACATCGCTGTAGTGTGTTAGCAATTTTTCAAGGTATGAAAGGGTCTCTTGAGAAAGGTCTGGGTTGACCCTTATTCTTTGTTCAGGGTACTTAGGGTTTATGACCAACCTTTGCCTGTCTTCTTCACTGTTTGAACTTTCACCTTCAACCATGTAGGCTTCCTGAGAGGGTTGAAGGGTTGCTATGCCCCTCTCGGTAGGAAATTTGACTGTGCCGTGGCCAACAGACACGGCCATGTAAAATGCACACTGTCCTGGTCTTCCAATGATTATATCATAGCTTGAGGGGATGTTGATAACCACAAAGGTTAGTGGTTGGGTCCTTTCTTTCAAACCATCGCTGAAACGAACATTAAGTGTCAGTTGCCCTAAAGGCTTGAGAGGTATATCAGCTATACCTTTTATGGAGGTTCCAGAGGGTTGGAGCCTTGAGCGTTCTTCATTACCCAAACGGTTGAAGAATTTCTCGAACATGATTTCCGTGGCAGCCCCAGTGTCTATGTATGCCCTGCATGTTTGCAACGTTCCCACGGTAGCTTCTACCACAAGAGGGCTAGAGAGAGGGTCTTTCTCCATAGGGGGGAAACAGACACACTGAAGCTCCCAAGCTTCCAACCTCTGCCTCTTATGAGGAACCCTTCCATCAAAATCCACCATATTGACTTCCTTACCTTTTCCTTCAGCCATTTTGTCCCGGACTCCCTTTACCAAATGGGCAAGTTCTCCGGACTTAACAGCTTCTTCAATTCTTTTCTTGAGTTGGAAGCAATCATTGGTGTGGTGACCCTTTTCTTCATGAAACTCACAGTATTGTGTGGAGTTCTCATTTTTTCTGATTTTGGGGAGAGGCCTAGGAGGTCGAAAGTTTTGCTTAACCTCTTCCGTTGCAAGGATCTCTTGAGGGGTCTTTGTGAGGGGAGTGAAGCTTATGCCTCTCTCTCTGCTCGAGGGGTTCCGACCTTCAGACCTTCGAAGGTCTGAACCCTTTGATCGCCTGTCAAAGGAGTTAAAGTTTCCCCTTTTTCTAGCCGGGCTATTGCTTCGCCAGCCGGACCCCCCTTTTCTTTGCTCTTTAATGTCTACCGCCTCCTCTCCCCGAATGTGGGCTTCAGCCCTTTCGAGAGCTTCTTCCAAGGTCTTGGGTAAGGACTTGTTGAAATCTCTTGTGAGATATTTAGAGGTGATGGCGTTCATGAAACCGGCCACTCTCATTTTCTCGTCGGCCCCTACATAAGTCAGGCCTTCCTTCTTGTATCGTTCAATGAAAGCACGAAGGCTTTCATCATCCCGTTGTTTTATCTGAAAGATCAGTGTTGCGTCTTTGACATATCGCCTCTGTTGGGAGAAATTGGCCAGGAAACCCTTGCTAAGATCATCAAAGCTTCGAACGCTTTGAGCAGGTAAGTCATTAAACCAAATTCTAGCGGATCCAACAAGAGTTTGCATGAACATTAGGCAACATTCTGCGTTTGACCATTTCTCTATCCTTGCTGCACCGGTGAATATTTGAAGATGATCTTCAGGATCTTCAGTCCCATCATACGTCCTGATGTGGGATGGCATCTTGATCTTTGCTTGGAAATCATAATAGGCTATCTGCCTTGAAATGCAGGAAAGATTACTTGGCTTATATGGTTTAGCCAAGTCCTCTTCAGCCCTTGCATCTACATTATTGCCGTTGCCGTTATTTCCCTGGGAGGCTAGCACCTGGTTGATGAAGTGTTGCCACGGGAAGTTGGCCATCATCTGGGTCATCATGTTTGGCATGAGGTTGAAGCCTTGAAGGCTTCCGGGTACAGCTGAGCAGCCTACTCCAAAGGGAGTGCTCATAACAGCACTTCGTGCCAAAGGGAGCACGGACAGAGCTTGCTCCCATGTGGTTGTTGTGGATGCTGGAAAGCTTGTTGCTGGGGATTGTAGGAGCTGGTCAAGAGTTAGTTCATGTCCCAAAGGAGCACCACTAGTAATTGGTTGGGACGAGAAGAAAGGATGTACCGTGGGATTTGTCATTGTGGACAGATATGGGTGAGGGTTAGGAGCACTGCTGGGACCAGCCTCATTTCTAGTTGTTAAAGGAAGGGGAGGTGGCCCAGGAGACAACGTTGGTTCAGGCTCATCATAATCTAAACGGATCCTCACTCCTTTTTCTCTTTCTTTGCTCACATGTTGGTTGAGAAGGGATCTCAACTCAAGGAAATTGTTGGCAACCCCTTCAGGGGTAAGTTCAACACGTGCCGGGGTGTCAGAGACGCCGACATTGGGTGAAGGAACTCCGGATCTGGACGGAGTTGGTGTGTTGAAGGTGAGGAACTCGGGTGTGCTCCCCGGAGTTGAAAAAGAAGCTGGTATAGCCACGTGAGCTTGGCTACTACCCGGAGTAGAAGTGTTTGGGATCTGATTTACTTCCCCCGGGATCCAATTTCAGACATGGTGGTTTTAAGTGAAAAGAGCTACACTACTAGGTCTTTTTGAGAAGAAATAGCGGCGTAGCCCCACGGTGGGCGCCAACTTGTTGATGCAACAAATATAAGACCATCGGTGGTAGCTGGACTGGCTAGGCAAAATGGTTGAAGGGTTCAACCTTGCCTAACGCAGGTCGTGGGGTCCCCCCACGTTTGCAAGACGTGGAAGGAGGTTCACTAGTTTATTGTTGTTCTTTGCTATAGATCCTTCTCTAAAATGCACTCAGATTCGGAAGTGGTAGCAAAGGGAATGTGTGTGTTGGATGTGAAAGGGAGTGGCTCGTATGAAACAAGCACTCAATGCGAATGACCAGAGATTAGAGAATCAGTGCTGGTCAGGAGATGTTTTCTGAAGTAAATGAAGTGTCAATTTATAAGAGAAGTCATCTCCCGAAGTAGAATGTATTAGACTAGTAACCTTGCTTGCAGTGGAGGGTTTACCCTTTCGGGGGTTAAAGCCATTTGACCCCTGGATAATAGCGTGCATTGTGCAGACCTGCTTTGCTTTGCGGCTGTGAGTTGGTGAAGCGATCTCCGGATGTGACTGGCCACTGTTTCCGTATTGATTTTTCCATCTTACAGCTTTTCAACCATTGAACCGTTTAACCATTTGAGCGTTTACACATTTAGTCATTTTATTTAGTCTTGGGCTTCCCCCGTCATCAGAACCCGATTCAAAAAAAGTTTTTTTTATCATGGATATCCATCAGGGGTGACTGATGCAGCAAGGCCAAATCTTATGCAAGGTTTGTGAGGAACAACTTTCATTTTTCGTCTTGCTGGAGTGGTGCGCATATGTATTCTTGGACAGAATACATATGTAAAGCAAACACAACTACAAAGTTAATATTATGTTATGTGAGATAACTAAAAGAGCATACTTCATCTTGAAAATAATAAAAACTTATAATGCCAAAGCTAACCCAAATCCTTATCTTACGCCCCAAACTCAATTGCAAAAAAAAAAAAAAAAAAAAAAAAATGAATTCCCAACTAGAACCATACATCAAAAACAAACTCAAACAGAACACCTACATAACCATCACTAGTGCTTTAGTGGTGGTCATGGATATTTAAGTTTCACCTATGATAGGCACGGGTAAGTTTTCCTCTCCAGGTCTCAAGTTTGAGTATAGGTGATATGAAGTTTTTTATGTAAATACATAAACCGTGAAATTTCCTCTCCAGGTCTTAAGTTTGAGTCTAGGTGATATGCAGTTTTTTATGTAAATGTACATAAACCGTGAAACACATGTTTCCAAAATAATCCGATCTTGCAAACACCAATCTTAGATTTTCACAAATACTACAAATACTACTGCTAGAAAACATTATTTAAAAACTATAAAATCTTGCATTTCAAAGCTATAAACACACTTAATATCTGAAAATTTTTATATTTAATTAGATGCGGGGATCTGAGTTTTTATATTTAATTAGATGCGGGGAGGGGGGGTGCCATTTTACTCTACCATTGATAAAGAAAATGGAATGCAATTAGCAATTTACAATCACATAGCATTAAAACAACAATACAATAACATGTGAGGGGCAAATTACTAAAGGGGGTGGGGCATATGTTGGGTCATCAATGCCACATAAGATCATTAATGGATTGCTACACCACCCCCTTGTCTCCTTCACCATGGTTGGCATGGATTAAAACGTCGTAACCATGGGCCTCCTTTTCATTTTTCAATATTTCCTTTTTCTTTTCACAAAAATAAATTAAAATAAGAAAATAGTGGTATAGGTCATGACCACACCCTTAGGGTAGTGGTTTTGGATGATTATTAGAAGTGGGTGACATGTCGCTGATGTGAAGGGTTGAATGATGGAGAGGGTGAAACCCGAGCTTTAAAGTTCCTATTTCGTGAGTTATGTATGTGTTTTATGTGTTTACTTTCCTTGAATGAGATAACTACGAGTATTCGTTGTTTTGCAGGTTAAACACGTAATTCGGTGAAGTTATGACGGTTAAAGATGGCGTGGAATGCATTGGAATGATTATTGCAGCTTTCGGTACGGATTTGGAACTTGTTCGGGTGGGAATACGACTTGAGAGTACAAGAAGCATGAAAGAACAAAGTTCAGGGACTGTTCGGAACTTAATTGGAAGTTGCTTTGTGCCTAGATGTGCAAGAAACAAGAGTCTACAAAGTATAGGGACCGTTTGGTAAATAATTGAAAGTTCATGACGGCGGAAATATGAAGAAACAAGAAATGACAAAGTTTGAGGGGAGATAGGGGGCGCGTATGGGAGCTGTTTGGCGGGTTTTAATGTGAAATTTGTAGGATCGTGTTTCGACCCGAATGAGTCGTTCAGAAGAGCTCTCGTACGTTTCAGAGGCGGAAACTAAGAAACGAACTTGAAAACAGCTTGAAATACACTTTAAATCTCTTGTATATTCAATTAACAATGTTTACAATCAGAGAAAAAACCGGCAGCACCTCGGTATCAAATCTGGAATCGTTACAAATGAGAAAGTTTGAAGCCTATTTGTTGACGAGTCTTAAGTGTCGAGTCTTCTCAATCTTCAGTCTTTATCAGTCTTTGGGCTTTCTTCACTCTAACTTTTTCTTGTATTCTTCAGGATCAGCAACTGGCTCTAGCAACTTCAGACTTTCTTTCTCTAACAGACTCCCCCTCAAGATATGCTGGGATCGTAGTCTGGCTTACACAGGTTCAGGTATCATAACCTGACTTACCTGCAAATTCTCTACCCAAAACATAAGTTTCATAAAAGATAAGATATAACAAATTTAGAAACTTTGCTAATCACTTGAAGACACAACCCTGAATAGAAAGATTTATCATGTCAATTTCTGATGAACCACTTGAAAAAAAATATCATTTTCATTTCACACATTTTCAAACAAACTTTCCCAAATCTGTTCGTCATGTTTAGCACTCGGAATTTTGAAAATCAGCTTTTCAATATCAGTCGTCTAAAATCTTTTTGGATTTTTTCAAAATTTATGCTAAAACACACCGAAAATCTTTTTGGATTTTTGAAATAACTGAAATGAAATACAGTAAGAAAATATTTACAAACAATATTTTTGTGAGTTTGTGTAAGAGGATCATATCAGTTTATGAGACAAATCACCAACACCGTTAAGCTTTCAACATTTTAAGTTCTAAACGATTCACTTAGATTGTTAGTATACTGATCCACTTAAATTCTCACACAAAGTTCAACTGTTTCGAGATATGAGATTAATGTTTTAATCACTTAAACTCAATCGCGTGTCCCACCTCAGAATATACTCCCGTATCCAGATCCCAATATTCAGTCTTACAGGTAATTATGACACAAATGATATCTGTAGGGGTTAATAAATTATGAAGAATCATGAGAGCTCAGGTCAGAACTACCGTTCAGCAGAGAGATCATGACTCAACTTTTGGGTGTGTCCCCTTTAGAGGATCTTTTTTACGACAGCATTGCTAAGCAATTTTATTGTCTTATCATATACGCTGAGGGTGATGCTATGTTTCAAGCAATGCAGAAAGTATTATTCGAGGACTAGGTCAGAACTTCCATTCAGCAGAAGTCCAGGAATAATACCCCAGATATCACTGAGTATAAAGACCTAGTATATCAGAAAAAGGAATCTTTCAAACAAGATTTCGGGGGTTACCCATATATCCGAGAGTTGTTACCCACGATATAAGCAAGTTTGAATTTAGGTTTATATCTCGTCACAATCTACTAAATGTGCAAAAACCTACTGACACATCATCAGTGAGATCGTTTATCACATTTAACTTTCCAATTCTTTAGCATGTTGTGATCGTCCACTGATGTACTATCATTTCCTCTTTTTGACAACAAAACTCATTTTTGATTTTATCATGTTTTTTACTTTTTCAAATTTTCAAATGTTTTTGGATTTTCTGAAAATTTTTACTCCCCCTAAAATGCAAACACATTTTAGGAAATTTGAAAACAAACTGTACAATAAAGTGACAACTGATATCAAATCACTTCAAATCGCCATCCACTTGGCATAAACAATCAGAACTCCCCCTCACAACAAACTATTTTCCCATTGTGATTTCAAAACACTTAAGTTTGTTTCAATCAAATGGTTTTTCCGGAAAATAAGTTTTGTTGATTTTAAGAAACCATTTGTAGGTTAGGGGATAAGTTTCTCTTCTCAATGTAATGAACCCCATATATTTGTTAACCACTTGTAATAATGATTCAATCAAGTTCAACTTAATGACCTTGATTAACCACATTGTCAATGAAAACCTCTTTCAACCACTTACAGGTTTACTTATCAATCATAACCACTTGCACATCAAAATATAACAATTTAAATATACCACCTGTACTTTACCAACTGTACCACATGTAGGATCATTTGCTAAGAAAAATGCCGATTCCTGCTCCACTCTTACCAACCTGGGAGCTCCGGCAAGTCAGGAATTTATGGTGAAAAAGCTGTCACCCAAGCCTGACCAGCCTTGGGTGATTTTGGTGGCAAACATCTGTCCCACCAACATTTTGATTTGTAAAAATCTTTAGCATCCTTCACTTTCCTGTCAACCATCTTTCCAAAAATATGTTTAACATTTCCATTAAAAACCTTCTCAACATCAAAATCTTCCTTATCAGCGAAGAATTGATTTGAGATCTCTACCTTTCCCACTTTCTTCATCAAAATTTCCTTTGACAATGGAGGAAAATCCTCATCGTTCACTTCTGGAACGGAATTCACAACCTTTTTCTCAATCAAAGACTCCTCTGATTTTATGAAATCAGATTCATTGTCAGAATTACCCTTAGATTTAACCACCCACTTTTGTTTACTCATATCACCTTTTCTTTTGTAAAACCTTTTTGAACTTTCTCCTTCCTCAGAAGTAGAATTTTCAAACTTTTTAACATTTTTCACTGGTTGTTCTTTCTTATCAACACAAGTCTTTCTCAAAACAAAGTTAGAAGAAACTCCCTGTTTTTGGTAGTTGGTCTTGGGGCAATTCCAAGCTATGTGTCCAACTTCCTGGCATTTGAAACAGGTTCTTTTGTCAACTCTTTGAGCAAACTTTCTCACATTCTTCTTCACTTCAGCAAGAAACTCCTGATTTGACTGTTTCCAGAACGGTTTCTTCTGTTCATCCTCTGAACTTCCTCCTGAAACAAATTTTGTTTTTGGTTTATAAGTTTTCTGATTTTTATAATTTTCTGAAGAATTGAAACCAATACCTTTCTTTTTGAGATTACCATTATGGTTTGATTTCTTTCGATAACCTGAACCATAACCGTAACCCTTTTTCTTGTTCAATCTCTGTTGAACTCTTGAAGTGTATGTTTTAGGTTTTTCATGAAGATTTAAATCTTTTATTTCAGAAATATTAATTTCTGTTAGTTTGAAAACCTGTTTGATCATTTCAGTTTTAACACTTCTTATTGGAAATTCCTCATCAGAATATAATTTGTCTGAATCAAACAAAGTATATGCCACTTTGATTGACCCGTCATTCAAATTAGATTTTGATAACAGGAATTCTCTATTGTAAACCCTGTTAACCGGTGAACTCGGACTCTTTTCTGATGAACTCGGACTATCAGACTCAGACTCTGGTTTTGACTCTTCATCCATATCTAACACCTGATCGACCACTTTCTTTAATAACTCGGACTCATGATCAGTGTCAGACGCTGTGAATGTAACATCAATATTATCTGGTAATTCATCAATGATTTCAGACTTTAATTTGATGTTGACTGCCTTTTTTAGACGCTCCTCGTTAGGATTCCTTGGAGAATAAGTTTCATGGATCGGGGGCGGACATCTGTTATACTTGACACTTGGTTTCTTACCAGTATCAGTATCTTCAATCTTTTTATCCATAAATGCTTCCAGACCTGCAACAGTAGGATAAACACGATCAATCAAATAATCACAAGTAGTATAACTCAACAGTAATCGTTTAATCCTTTCACTTTCGATCTTTTCAAGCTCCAACTCCTTCTTCAGATTAGCACAGTCTTCGATGTAATCATTTATGACGCTCTGCTTTGTCATTAATGTTGCGCTCATTTTCTCCATTGCCTTTTCAATTTCTGTATTTGTCTTTTTCAGACGATCAACTGTGTTGTTGAGCACATCATATGACTCCTTTACATACTTCACATCAGACAACAAATCTTCTTTAATCTTCTCCAGATCAGCAATCTTCATGTCTTTTTCTTCACAAGCTTTGCAAGATTCTGAACACTTCAAACATGGTTTTTCAACTTCAACTATTTTTTCAACTATCTTTTCAACCTCGACAATCTTTTCAACTTCAACGAGTTTCTCAATTTCAACAATCTTTTCGATCTCAACAATCTTGTCAACAACTTTCTCTACTTCAACAATTTTCTCCACAACTTTCTCAATCACTTGATCAACATTTGCTTCTCCAGCTTCTGTCTTTGTCTTTTCATCAGCTTGCATTTTTGCTGCTTCTAACTCTTTCTTCAATCTAGCCATCTTCTTTTGATACAACATCTCCATTTTATCTGCAAAAAACAAATTAAAACTAGTAGGATCAATGCCTTTTCTAGCTTTATTGAGATGTTCTTCCTCATCATCGGTATCCACATCACTTCCAAGATCTGGAAAAATAGGAATTCTTTTCTGATTAGTCTCATCTTCACCCTGAATTCTAGCAACAAGAGCTGAATCGGTTGGAATGTATTTATCCCAGCTAAATCCTTCAGCAACAAATTCATCATCTTGATGGATAAGTAAAGCTTTCTTCTTTCCATCTTCAATAGCATGACCATGTACAGTTTGTGGTTGTTGAGCAATCTGATGGAAAATTGATTTCTGATAATAGTTGTTCTTTTCTTGATTCCCGGTTGCTTCTTTGCTTTTACACTCTCTTTTAAAGTGTCCTTTTCCTTTGCAACGGAAACAGGTAACTTTCGATTTGTCAAAACCCAGTTGAGAAGTAGCCATTCCTCGAAATTCATCTCTACCAGTAATTTCTTGAAACTTTTCAGCTCTTCTCCAAGCACTTGCTAAACACCATTTTATATCCATCAGCTCAAGTTCTTCAGCATCAATTTGGTCGTAATCCTCTTTGGTAAGCATCGGATTACCAATCTTCCCACCGATCAAACTTTCGTAAGATTCTAACATAGCAACCAGTGATGCCATGTGTTGCTTGGCAACTTCCGGAGACAAATTCTGACCATTTTGAATATTTAAGGTAACATTGCACTGAAGGTTTGTTGAGTTTTGTCGTTGAGAACTTGATGTTGTGCTGTTTGGATCAAAACTTGAGAATGATGAAGAATATCCACCACTTTGAGTCACATTACTACTCTTTGTTCCAGACGAACTTTCAGCACTAAAACCAGTTTAAATCTTCGGGCTAGAACTGGGAGTAGTCTCAAACTTGTGTCCTCGATAATACAAACTGACATCTTGTTTTGCATTTGGATTCGTCATTATAGCAGTCTTTTGAATATCCAGCTCTTGTTCCTCAATCTTCTGGATAAACTGTGCCAAGTTCATACTCTCAGACTTCCTTATGAGTTTCACAATCATCAGATAAGTTCCCCACTTCTGTTGGGGTAATGCCTCTGCTAACTTATCAACCCACTCATCATCATCTTTCTGAATATCCAATCTTTTCATTTCTAGAACCAGATGACAGTATCTATCTATTGTTTCCTTTGTGGTTTCAGTAAACTGTCACGACTAACCCTCCTGTTTGAAAGTGACAGGCCACCTTCAAACTAGACCCCTTCAAACTTGACATCTTCAAACTTAACCTCTTCAAACTTGACATCTTCAAACTAGCAGGTCCTTCAAACTAGCAGCCTTCAAACTTTCAGTCCGAGACTCGATATAAGACGAAGTCGACAGATGTAATGCACCAACAAAATTAACCCTAGTTTCTCATCACTTATCATTCTTGGTCGACTAGAGAAGCAAGGGAGGCAATTTTTGGCACTCAAGTTCATCTCAATCATCATCATATCTTCACTTCTTACCCAATCAATCATGCAACGATCGTTTCTACAAGCCTTTGAAGATCTTACTTGTGAGATGAGCGGCTAAACTCTTTTGGTTTCCTCCGGATGGAGGGTTTTTGTAAGTTAGATGATATTATGTGTTTGTGACTGTCATTTAAAGTCGGTGATCTACTCATTCGATGCTTTTCACCTTTGATTTGATTAATCGATTGTAACTTATTGCATTTTATTTAACCTTAGTTCTTAATCATTCAATTCCCAAGAGTTCTAGTAATTGGGATATATTTGCTAGGGGATTAGGGTTGGTAACTGCAATTGATAATTATTTGATAACCTCCCGTTATGCATTGACCGGAGTACTTAGTCGTTGATTATCACAATTGGTTAATTAGATTCAACACTTATGTCTATGTAAGTGTTTCGACTAAACACATAATTGAATCTAGCTGTAAAACCTGAAATCTGGAGGAACCATTGTTCTCTCTCTTGATTTAAACCTCACTTTTAGTTCGTAATTCTAAGATAATCAATCAAATACAACAAGTGAGTTTTACTTTTTCAATAGTAGTTAATCAAAACTGAGCATTACAAACTTTCCACAACCCTCCTCTGGTTCAATGTCCGACTTATCTTATCTACTGGTTTAGTTGGTTTTTGCATGTTCGTTATGACAGACATCAAAATGGCGTCGTTGCCGGGGAGGTGTGCGCAGAGGGTTTAGTGTTAAGTTTTAGTTAAAATAGATTAAAATCCAAAAATAGTGTCAATTTGTTTTTGTTTTGTTTTGTTCAGAATTACGTGAGGTTTCTTTTGTTTGTGTTGCGCAGGTGATCTTGTAAGTGCATGCATCATACGAGAAACTCCGGGAAGTCTTCGCCTTTAGTTTACGATCCGGAAATCAAGAGAACCGTTAGGCACACCCGAGTTGTGCAACGAGAAAACAAGATAGTGCGAGCACTAACCTCAAATCTCAAAACAATGGAGAATTCAAGCAACCTCGAGAAGCAACCCGAAACTTCACCTCTACGAAACTAATTCACCCCGACTCCTTCACAACTATCACCCAACACCGCCATACCAGCTCAACCACCACAATCAACCCAACCGACTACTACACAACTACCACGAATGCCTCCACCACCATTCCCCAATCTAGACAATTTATCGCCTTACTCAAATCAGTCAGCATCCTCCTACTACCCATTCTTCAGCCAACCCATTACCACTCAACAGTCCTCGCCCTACGTGACTATTGTCACCGATGACATCCCTACTACACTCAACCAAATGAAAACCGTTACTTCATCTACCTCAACTACCTTACTGACCCAACCTTCACACTACCGCCCCATTCAGCCACAACAATTCCGAATGTTTGATCAAGGGAATAGTTTGGGGGAATTCGTTAAAGGATACGACAAGTATGAGATATATGGGGGTAATCAACGTAGTGGACAGGTAGCGAATATGATAGGTTCGGGGAGATATGGCATGGGATATGGGTTTCTAGAAAGAGAAAACCCAGGCATGTTTGGGTATCAACAACAGTTTCAGCAACCGGATCCGATTAATCAACAACCAATTCCGGGAAGGCCTTTAGACATACCATTGCCACCACCGGTGCAACAAATTCCGGTTCAATAGAGGCCTCTTCCAAGGAATTTACCTCCACTGATCAACAACTTTGAGGGCATTCCAAGACGAGTTGACCGACCACCGGTGCGGGGTGTTGAAAGCCACTTCAAGCCCGCGATTGCCAACAACCCATCACCGGTTGTGATTCCTCAATTACTAGGAGGTCGATCATTTGAAGTATGAACACGATCTCCAGCTTACCCAAATATCACAGTTTGGCATATGAAGAGCCGTATCTGCATATCGCTGCGTATGTTGCGCGGTGTAATACTATTGGTGGTCAGGGTTTCACACTGATCAGTGGGGTAAATCCTTTTTCTAAATTTAAATGTTAATGATTTGTCTGTGTCTCAGGTTATTGCAGGTCTAAATGAAGCGGCTGCGGAAGGAAGCGGAATTGATTTTGGGGAATCGGTTGTTCCCATCAGAGTTGGAAAGTTCAAAATCCACAAGGCATTGTTGGATTATGGAGTATGAGTGAGCGTATTACCCGGTAGCTTGTATGACCAGTATGATTTCGGTCCGGTACAAGCGTGTGATAGCATGGCCATGTCCGCAGATGCGAGTTTGAAACAATCACGGGGGGTTGTGAAGGATGTGGACATCCAACTCGACGAGTTTTACTATCCGGTCGATTATGCACCATTGACCACATACGAGCAATCGCAAGTAGTTTTGCGTCGCCAATTTCTGTATACCGCTAATGCACAGATTGACTGCAGAGGCGGAATGGTCACCATGAGTTACAAAAATTGGAAGTAGTATTTTAATGTGTTTTTAAAAACTATTTCTTACGATCCTATTAATGATGTTTGTCACACAGTTACTACTCACGGACATGTTTCAATTGTGACCAAGGACAGGTTAGAAGCAAGTGGACATCGGGTGAAGAAGGCAAGTGCGAGAATGCAAGTTGGTGAAGGAAAACCACCGGATGGTGGATTTCGATGGGGTAATGAAGTTGTACTTGACCCCAACCGGAGTGGAGCTATGACCCTCCCTAAAAATTGGATGGAGATGTACGGAGAGAAATGGGAGGGTAAACGTGCAGATGAACCACCTTGAGTACATCAGGTACGGTCTGGCTGAAGACCTTTAAAGTTAGCGCTCTCGGGAGGCATCCTGAGGATGTAGAGTGGTGTACTTTTTTTTGTTTCATTTTGGTGTGGTTGTGTTTTGATAGGTTCCTACGATTCAATCATCATGGATGCAATGATTCAAGTGTGGTGATGTTTGGCAACATCCCCGGTGAGATATCAAAGAAGCTATGGGATGAATCTATTCCGGTTAAAACACAACAACCGCATCATTACAGACACATGATCAGGTGCATGTGTTTATCTATCTTGTGTTTTATTTGTTTTCGTGTATTTGGTGGTGTGAAACTGTGTTTCATTTAGGGAATGTGTTTTATTCAATCATGTTAAGAGTTACCCGCTTATTGGTTTGTTTGGTTGGTATTCCCGGGCTAGTTTTAAAAGCACTATACATTGTGGACAATGTCGCCCAAGTGTGGGGATGTGGGAGCCCGGGAAGGGATTCGTGGATAAATCTTGAAGAGATTGAAAAGTGGTTAAAATCGATGAAAAATTGAAAAAATCAGAAATTTTAAAAAATTATAAATTTTTTTCATCGCCTTAAGTAAGCTAATTGGACATGAAAACCTAAGGTTTTAATCAATAATGGATTTCTTACCGGTAGTAGACTAAATTAGTCCCTTGTCATGGTTGTTCCTTTAAGTTTTATGATAGTATGTCTGGCATAGGTTTAGAAGATGAGTTAAAAAGAGATGTCTATCTAGGGGTAACATGTTTTAAATTGCACATGCTACATGTCGGCATCCCTTTTTACCCTTTCTTGGTGAGATCTTGAGCCTGTAGAATTGATAGAATGAGTTATATTATGAATTCGTTTGTTGAGTGCAGGCCACATGTTATTTTGCGTTAGAACTTGTGTGATTTGATACGTGCTGAGATTGTGGATTTGACATGTGCACATAGATGATAAAGGCATTAGGATATCTCGTTACATCCATTGTGTTTGTGTTTATTATGTTTACCAACCACATCCCTGGTAACCCTGTTGAGCCTATTTACCTTTCGTTTATCCACCTGATTTGAATTGTGTAAGACCAACCGTGAATGACAATGTTATGAGTTTTGAAAGAAGAGAGAAACAAAGAGAAATAAAAAAAGAGAGTTTTGTGAATAATGCTTGTTTTGTTTGGGTAGAAACCAACCTAAAAGTATGAGTCGTGTGAATAAAGTTGTCAGGGTTTGGGTGTTTGTTCTTTAGCCACATAAAAATAAAAAGCCAAAAATTTTCCTACCTTAGCCTAAGCCCAACCTTTTAATATGTGACATGTTACATAATACAATGGAGGTGTGATTATCATACAAGCTTATGATTGCAGGATTTCATGTTTGGTTCTTGAGTGTTTACATGCTAGCACATTACACACTAGTTCAGATTTTACTCGAGAGGAGAGTACATTGTGAGGGGCGTGTAGCATGTGATTAAATTGTAAACATGTTAGTTTAGATAGACAAGTCTTGAGTTTTTAAGTTACATGATTTGCTTGTCAGACTGTCAACCTCGATTGTGTTAGTCTATGGAATAGGTATGACTTGGGAACTTAAAATGTTGAATCGGTTAAGGGATTTAGAGGTGTTGTTACTGTGGTGAGTAGTTCTAAGTTGGTTTGCTTGAGGACAATCAAAGGTAAGTGTGGGAATGTGATGGAGAGTGTGAAACCCGAGCTTTAAAGTACCTATTTCGTGAGTTATGTATGTGCTTTATGTGTTTACTTGCCTTGAATGAGATAACTATGAGTATTCGTTGTTTTGCAGGTTAAACACGTAATTCGGTGAAGTTATGATGGTTAAAGATGGCGTGGAATGCATTGGAATAATTATTGCAGCTTTCGGTACGGATTTGGAACTTGTTCGGGTGGGAATACGACTTGAGAGTACAAGAAGCATGAAAGAACAAAGTTCAGGGACTAATCGGTACTTAATTGGAAGTGACTTTGTGCCTAGATGTGCAAGAAACAAGAGTCTACAAAGTATAGGGGCCGTTTGGTAATTAATTGAAAGTTCATGACGGCTGAAATATGAAGAAACAAGAAATGATAAAGTTTGAGGGGTCTCTTGGTCATTAAATGGAAGATATGTGATAGTTATATGTGAAGAGAAATGAAAGTATGAAGTAGAGGGGTCAATGTTGACATATGCTGAAAGTTATATATGTGTGTTCATGGGAGTTGATGTTCACGTTTTCACCCATGGTTTGTATACCGTGACCCACACTTGATACCTCGACCCACGGTGGAGGACATCTTATTGAGCTAATGTAACCGTGACCTACGGTCTACAGACCGTAGGTGAAGGGGGGGGGGGGGGAATAGGGGGCGCGCATGGGAGCTGTTTGGTGGGTTTTAATGTGAAACTAACCCTAGTTTCTCTTCACTTATCATTCTTGGTCGACTAGAGAAACAAGGGAGGCAATTTTTGGCAATCAAGTTCATCTCAATCATCATCATATCTTCATTTCTCACCGAATCAATCATGCAACCATCGTTTCTACAAGCCTTTGAAGATCTTACTTGTGAGATGAGCGGCTAAACTCTTTTGGTTTCCTCCGGATGGAGGGTTTTTTTAAGTTGGATGATATTATGTGTTTGTGACCATCGTTTAAACTCGATGATCTAATCAGTCGATGCTTTTAACCTTTGATTTGATTAATCGATTGTAACTGATTACATTTTATTTAACCTTAGTTCTTAATCATTCAATTCCCGAGAGTTCTAGTAATTGTGATATATTTGCTATGGGATTAGGGTTGGTAATTGCAATTGATAATTATTTGATAACCTCCCGTTATGTATTGACTGGTGTACTTAGTCATTGATTATTCATTATCACAATTGGTTAATTAGATTCAACACTTATGTCGATGTAAGTGTTTCGATTAAACACATAATTGAATCTAGCTGTAAAACCTGAAATCTGGAGGAACCATTGTTCTCTCTATTGATTTAAACCTCACTTTTAGTTCGTAATTCTTAGATAATTAATCAAATCCAACAACCGAGTTTTACTTTATCAATAGTAGTTAATCAAAACTGAGCATAACACACTTTCCACAATCCTGCTCTGGTTCGATATCCGACTTATCCTATCTACTGGTTTAGTAGGTTTTTGCATGTTCGTTACGATAGACATCATTGAACTGTTGTCAAATGGGATTATCATCGTTAGATCTATGTAATATTCAAACTATTTAAATTCAGAAAAAGACTGTAAAACAAGCGGTTCTCGGAGGTTGAGCACTCTCTAAAAAAATCAACTGTTTTTGCCTTTCCTTAACATCTCATTCTCGACTGCCCTATTACCACACTTGCTACAAAATCACATCTAAATTCTAATCAACACTCTGTTCACGAGTCTCATTTAACAGGGGGAGGGGAAAGAAAAGAGATGAAAAAATGAAAAAAACCATGTTCCTGAGATTTTTTAAGGATAGTAGGGGAGGGGAAATGAGGAAAAAGGTAAGAAAATTTGTTAATATATTTATCCTCCCAAATTGGAGAGATTAGGAGAGAAAATATTATTAATTAGTAAATTGCCCTCATATCTAATTAAAATGTTTTATGTTTAGGGGAATGTTCATTGGGGAACACTAAAAAAGTGGGGAACAGCGGGGAACCGACTCAAACAAACTCCGATTGGATTAATTCCAACGGCGTTAGAACCGGCTCGTCGAACCCTAACTAAGATCTCTTAACCCTAAACCCTAAATCCTAACTCCTAAACTCTAAACCCTAAAGCTAAAAAATAAGGCTAAAACCTAAGCTAAACCGTAAAATCTAAACTATAAACCCTAAATGCTAAACCTAAAGCTAAACCGTAAAGCTAAACCCTAAACCATAAAGCTAAACCCTAAACCCTAAAGCTAAACCCTAAGCTAAATCCTAAAGCTAAACCCTAAAAGCCAAACCCTAATATATTTAGGGTTTAGGGGTTATGATTTAGGGTTTAGGGTTAAGAGATCCTAGTTAGGGTTCGACGAGCCGGTTCCAACGCCGCTGGAATGAGTCCAATCGAAGTTCGTTTGAGTCAGTTCCCCACTTATTTAGTGTTCCCCAATGAAACTTACACTTTATGTTTAAAGGATATAATGGTAAAATTGTTTCTTTCTTTTTGTTTCCTCCTAACTCAGGAACACGAAAAAAATCATATCTTTTCCCTCCCTTTCTCTTTTAATTTATTTTTCTTCTCCTCCCCTGTTAAATGAGACTCAGGAACACAAAGTCAATTTCGGTTTATAATCATTTTATTGCGGAAATGCGAGATCGGAGATCCGAAAAACGCTCAGTGAAGGCAATTTCGGTAAAGTTTTTTTTTGAACGACCTACAAAAGTTTTATTAATACTAGCAAGACGCTAGTCGCCAGAATTAAAAGATCATGAAAAAAAAACGTTACACCAATCAACTTGCAATGCGAGACAACCAACTTAACGGAAACTATACAAAAATCTCAAATCTATTCCAATCTTCCCACGTCATTGCCACCTCTTTCGATCTATTTGTAACCCATAGGAAGCCAAACGTTTTAATTTCCTCGAGCGCTTTAACCACATTCGGATCCTTATTCTCAAACGTTGCTTTATTACGCATTCTCCATATGCACCAGATAATAATCAGAGCAATAGCGTGTAAGGCTTTTTTTCTTTTTCCTTGAACCCGGACTATAGTTTTGTAACTCTAATAGATCTTTAATGTCAAAGGCCCAAATTGGTGGGATTCTACACCAAACAGCAACATGCTGCCATACCATTTGCGCAAAACGGCACGCGACAAAAATGTGGTCACAAGACTCCATATATTCACTGTAGAAAATGAAAGCCAGGTCTGGTACATTCACTCTCCTCAAGTTAAGCACCATACGAGTTGGGGGCCTTTCATTCATCGTCCTCCAAGCCACAATACCCACCTTCTTCGAAACCCAATTGTTCCACACGAACAACCGATCGGGTTTCGTTTTATTAAAAGAGCTTAGTATATGTTTAATTCTCAAAACCGAAAAGTTACGTGACTTATCGAAGCTCCACACACACCTATCCTTGCCCAATGCGAATGAGATAATGCCCAACAGACTAGTCAAATCTTGGAACTCCCTTTGTTCGTTGCTGGCCAGAACAGGCCTCGCCCAATCCCACTGGAAACACAAGCCGAAGCTGCTTTGGATGATTCGATCCGCCACACTACATAATTTAGATTTTTCCAAAACAAATAATCGAGGGAACAAACGCTGTAGAGGCAACTCCCCCATCCAACAGTCTAACCAAAATGACGTATCAAGGCCATCCGCAACAGTAGATTTTATGGCTCTATTCAGGTTCACCCCACACTTCAGTAATAATTCTTGAACGTGAACAATTTACTTCCATGGACCGGTAATGGATACTTTGGCCGGAATAGCCGTTCAAGATCTCGAATTATGATGTATTGCCCATATTACTCTTCTCCATTGACCTTCCTTTTCAGTTTTGAACTGCCACCACCAGTTAGCTAGCATTGCCAGATTAGCATCTTTTAGCGACCCAAACCCGAGGCCTCCGTATTCAATGGGAGCAATGGTTTTCTCCCAAGTGACCTAGTTCATTTTTGCTTTTTCTTCCGAACTCCCCCAAAAGAATACCCTCCTCAGTTTCTCGAGATAATCAATAACTTGAAATGGGGCCTTAAATAATGAGAAATAATATCTTGGTAAGGAATTCAAAACTGACTTAATGAGAGTTATCCGCCCCCCATACGATAAAGTCTTCGCCTTCCAAATCGAGAGCCGACTTTTGAATACTTCCACCACCGGTTTCCAGTTGCGGACGAGGTTCATATTAGCTCCAACTAGAAGCCCCAAATGTTTGAAAAGGAACGAACCTTTTTTTGCACTTGAGGATATCCGCCATACTTTGAACTTCCGCATCACTTACTCCAAAGCCAAAGAGACTACATTCGGATAAGTTCACTTTAAGACCAGATGTCAGATAAAAGCATCTTAAAATCCTACGGAGGTTCCAAATATTAGTATATGACCATTCCCCTATGAACATAACGTCATCCGCATAGATGAAATGCGAGATGTTTGGGTTGCCACTAGTACACCGAATCCCACTGAAGAGACTAATGGAATCGACCTCCTTCATAATACCCGTTAATGCTTCCATAGCTATAACAAATAAAAAGGGCGATAGTGGATCCCCTTGCCTAAGACTACGAGAACACTCGAATTCCATTGTGGGCGAGCCGTTTACCAAAACCGACGCCCTAGCCGATACTAAGGTTGCCATGACCCATTTTCTCCATCGTGCGGGAAAATTCATTTGATCCATAATTGAATCAAGGAAGACCCAATTAACTGAATCGTAGGCCTTGTTTATATCCACTTTGAAGAACATACCACTTTTTTTTTGTCTTTTTAAGCCACCCTAGGAGTTCATTAAGCATGAGTGGGCCATCCATAATGCTTCTTCCTACCAAAAAATCCGTTTGTTCTTCAGATATTAACTTCCCAATCACCCCTTTTAACCGATTCACAAGTACTTTTGATATGACTTTATTTATTACTCTAATTAAACTAATCAGACGGAAGTCGGATGGACTTGCCGGGTCCTTTAGTTTTGGAATCAGAGCAATAAATGATGTCGTGCAACAACTATTCAAGGAACCTTCCGTGTAAAATCTGTCAAAGAGTCTAATAAAAATCGCTTTGAGGACCCTCCCAACATCTCTTTATAAACTTGAAATTAAATCCATCGGATCCTGGTGCACGGTCCCCGCACACGACCAGATCGCATTCTTTATTTCCATATTCGAGAAAGGGGCCACCAGAAAATCGGCTTCCGAATCCGTGATCGTGGAGAGATTTGGGCACACAATTCCGGGTCTTTGCTCCATTGGTTCCTTAAACTGTTCCGAAAAAAAATCGTAAAGAGTCCCTTTAATGACCAAAGGATTAGTTTCCCACACCTCATCCACCATAAGACCGTTAACCCGATTATTACTCAGATTCGAGTTAATAATCTGGTGAAAAAATGCAGAATTTTCATCACCATCTATCGCCCATCGAGCTCGAGATTTTTGTCGTGTATCCATTTGACGCAATCTCTCATATTCCGCCACATAACTTTTAAATTCAGCTCGTTCCTGTAGTTCATCCTCCCCCAGTGATCTATCCTCCGCCAAAGTGTCTAGAGCTGCAAGACACCTTTTTTATCACCAAATAACCCTTCCGATCTACACTTCTCTTCTTTAATCCACGTTTTGAATTTTTGTTTTTAACCACCTCAACTTAATAGTCAAACCGAGATCTTCTGGTCCTGAAAAACAAAGGATCCACAAACTTGGAGTACGTAGTTCATGAAACCCAGGTATTCAAGCCAAGAATTAAATATTCTAAACGGAATATGTCCAACGTCTGATTGGACCGTAGACAATATAATAGGCCGGTGATCCGACGAGTCTCTATCCAAAGCTAATACCGAAGCGATTGGCCATCTTTCCATAAATCCAAGACAAACCAAAAACCGATCTAATTTACTTAGCTTCTCACTGTTGTCGGAAATATATGTGAATTCCCCCCCCCACCCATATTATATTCCTGAGGCCCTGCTGATAAAATGAAGTGATTAAAATACTCCACGTTCCAGGGATTAAATTCAGAGTTACGTCTTTCCGAAGCATCTCTCACTTCGTTAAAATCCCCAATGAGAACCCATAACCCTTGAAGTGAGTTTCTAACCATAAGGATGTCATTCCAAAAGGCTCTCCTCTCCGCAACATCATTCGGAGCATAGACATTCATAAGATTAATACGACAACTCGATTTCAACAATACCCCAGAGACTACGAGAAAGTATCTCTGTTGAATTGTATTATCACACAAGAAAACCGTTGGACACTATAGATACACCAAACCCCCAGATCTGCCATGGGATTCTACTACAGCTAACTCAAAGACCGCACGCCCCCAAAAACTATTAAACAGAAAGCTAGAAGGATTACCAAGTTTTGTCTCCCGTGTCGATAGGAAGTGGACACCATAACTAGTTTGTATACCTCGGACCCAATCTACCTTCCGAGAATCCCTTACTCCCCTAAGGTTTATAGACAAACAATTCATTGGAGACCATTATTAACACCTTCTATGATAATGAGCTTCTCAGTTTCAGCATCAAAATTTTGTATGTTAATCCCCACAAGAGAACCCACCCTAGACGTGGCTTCAATTTCTTCCCTAAAAGAATTCGGAAAAACAGAAGACAAAGGTGTATTTTGCACTGCTGCAGGAGACGTACCTTGGCCATGGATTGATGGCGGTCCCGGCGGTGAAGCCAGGCAATCTTGAGAGCATGAATAATTCAACAAGTCAGCACGTTCATCAGACACAATATTATGTTCCTCATCGCATACAGGATTGTTAAGATCCAGTGACTGATCTTCCGAATCAGATATGTGACAGAAAGGCCGATTTGGGGGACCTTGCATAGAGCCAGTAGATGGTGGGGTCCGGATGTCTCTAGGCCGTGTCCCCAGTGGCACTGGAGTTGGGCCTAATTCTGAACTAGTTGGATTGGGCTTTAGTGTCTCACAATAATTACCATTTTTATTTTTAATATTAGGCCCACCACTATTACTTCACCAACGTTTACCTAGGGACTCACCATTGTAGTAAGATCATTGGGAACACCTTCAGCCGACTTCGATTTCGCATGCACCCCATGCATGGAATGATCAGGATTATGACAATGCATCCCTTCAGTTTCCCGCGACTGTTTGGCTCCCAACTTTCCTTCTCCCTCCTCGAAACTGTCTCCTGGTCAGAATTCACCTTCCTCCATATCCCCCGACGTACTACCATCCTCATCATTGGATTCCCAACCCGAGACCTCTCTGGACTTATCGTAATCGATCACTGGTGCCCAGATCTCTGAAACTTCCGAAACCCGGATCACAAGACTTCTGTTCCTCCAATTAATCACAACAGGTTCATCAATTCGGGTATCTTGAGACGTTAAAATCTTAACCGAGCACACTGAATTGTGCGTATCCTGCCATGAAAACGCTGATGGTACCACAATATCAAACATACAACCAATTCGATCAAATAGATTGTTATCATGAATCCGGAGTGGCACACCAATAATATTTAGGGTCACAATCCGATCTATGGGAAGGTTTTCCCCATTCCATACTTTAAATTCTGAGAAAATAGAATTAAAGACCCCTGAGAACCTTTCTTTTGACGCCGCCGCCACCTCCTTATTTCTTAGTGTGATCAGAACACTGAAGCCACCAATGTAGGAGAACCCATAATCCTTTAGACCACCTTCATCAAGAGCTTGTTTGATACTACAAAGGATCCTAAGATCCTTGTCCTTTCCATAAATCGATCTGCCAATACAATGACAAGGATATGCTAAACCATCACCGTCTACACTAATGGTCTTCGTACCTTGAGTATAGCCTCTCCACGTATCTTTGAACAAATCAGCAAACTTCTCCCCCTTATGGACATAAGTGTTTCCCGACAGACCACTTGGTTGATGGTTCATTGGAGCTTTCACGTTATTAACCAGTGCAACATTATTTTGGTTCACCGGTGCCAATTCCTTAGGTCTCCAAGCAGACTTTCCAAAGGTTTCCGATGTATAGATAAATCTCTTATGGTTTTTATCATACTTTGCTAGTGATACCACCACTTTCGCATCATAAATCTTCACTGTGTTCATGGCCTGCAATGTTTCTTTCATACTAACGACTCCCACGTACCGGACAAATCCAAAGCAATTACCTCTTGTATCCCTCTTTCGAGCTACATATGCATCCGTCACGAAACCATGTGGTTGAAATGCCTGCCAAAGAAGTGTATTTGACACATGGTCTGGGAGATTCTGTACCAAGAAAGTCCACTCCACCCCGTCACCTCTACTCTTACGATTTTTCGGTATTGCGCTTCCGACCAAGGAATTCCGTTGTCATAATCCTCCTCCCATATTCTCTCCACTCTTCCCCGGCTACAAGTGGAGAACAGATCTTTAAGAGGTTAATAGGATTCGTATCGATCTAGCTAAACTATACAAATAGTCGCGATCAATCACAGACCTACTAAGCAATCAAGATCTGAACTTTAGCCAAAGAAACCAACGAAACAGATACAAAAGAGTCCTAAAGACGAACCGACCCTAACTCCGCTAACAATGCTCGTACCGCGCAGTTTGGATTGAATCAAAACCGCACAATCACAAGATCGTTACACACCAGGAGTAAGATCACGTTGGGAAGAAAAGAACGAGAGCATTTTGATCATCACGTATATCCTACAATGGTCTATTTAATTTGGACAGATAATTTCGGTAAACTTAAGTACGCATTCGCACAATCACCTCCCAAACTACTTTCGCATCATCAACAGAACCCATCGATGTCTCCTATCCACCAAAAGATAAATTGTTCATCCGAATGGGTTCTTTGTAAAATGTAAATCATCTCCAATAGTAATATCATAAAATGTACATTTTTTTCTCAGAATCTTCATTTTATTGATTGTTCATTAGTTTTTCTAATTAAGAAAGAGCACCGATTGATCTGTGTTCGTATATTGTTCATTAGTTTTTGTAATCTCGTCTCTACACACATGAAGGAAGCGCTAAAAATCAATGCTGAGATTATCAACGCTAATCGTGAATTCATAACTGTTTGTACTTATAATAAACTGGCAACTGGGCATAATCTTAGTTGTAAATCCGAGGCTGAAAAGACAGATTTGGATCACATCTGATCGATTATTGATGAAGAATTGTGAATTGCAAGTTTCTATCTTATTGATACTTCCATAGGCGTAGCTTTCAAGGGGCTGCGGCGCCCGACCCCCCGAACTTTTCGTTCAGTAGTGTTACGTATATATGTTTTGTATATAATTTTTTTTAGGTATATACGTTTTCGACCCCCGGTTTTATAAAAAAAGAAATTTACTTATATAGAATTTTTAGTTTCGCTGACTTCCGAACCCCCGGTGGAAATTTTCAAGCTTCGTCAGTTACTGTAAGTTTGTGATCAACAAAGTAAATTTAACCTATAAGTGATCATTTCATATTTTTCATCTAAACTTATCTGGTTCGGCACTTCTATTTGTATGGTTCACTACACTTGGTTTTGATCAAAATTATGGTTCCCCTAAAAATCAATATTTTGTTTGTTTGTTGATTTGTGGATGAGGCCATGGGGGTTTTGTCGCAGCACACCTATGCAAAACTCAGGTATGAATTTTCATGCTTTCGTAGAATTTGGTTCTTTTAAATTCTAATATCATTACAAGCTCCAAACATGAGTGACGATATGAACAGACCTCTTTGTCGCCCTATTTGTTCAAGTATGTTGTTGTGTATTTTCTTTCTTTTAGTGGTTTTATGTTTGGTTTTGGTTTGAGCTTTCTAAACTGACCTGATAGTGTAAACATAAAAAAACTTAATGCAAAAAAAACAATTCAGGAATTGAACTGAGTCTCGGCATAAAGTATGCCAATGAAGAGCGCTAGACACTACTAACTGTAGTAGGAGAAACAATCAGCTACATATTTCTTATTATTGCAATAGGTGCCCTGGTACTGGAGTTGGTTCCCAAACAGTATTATTCTTATATTATATTCCTTGAACTTCAGAAAATGAATTAGGAGAAGTGTTTTATTTCCTGAATTGTTTGTATGGCTTTGAAGTTTGAAAAGTTCGGTGTAAGCGAATCAGATGCAGAAAAATGTATGTTATGTGATTTGGCTGTTGCAACCAGGATTGTGTAGGATCATTTGTATGATAAAATTCTAGTGTGAAGGAGATATCTGGAGTTGAGGAAAGGAAGGATATATAAAAGAGGATTGATGCAAATTTTTATGGATATGAAAGGTGAAATATTGACTAGTAGCATGAAGATGCTGTTTTGAAGAAACTGGATGGTTCTGCTGAGGAACGGATGAGGATCGAGGCAGTGGTGGAGTGGACGAGGTGTGGCTAAAACAATATTGCTTGAAGAGGAGTTGTTAAGCAAGTATGCCAATCAAAATCTGTTGATTGAAGCCAAAGCAATGTTCAGTATTCGTCGTTAGAGACTTATATAATGGGTGTGATTTCTTTTTTATACTCAATTGTGGTTAATTTAGATTCATATTGATGATGTCTTTATGTTTAGTGTTATGATTATCAAGTCCATTTTCAGTTTCAGATCTCTAAATAATAAAAAAAAAAAAAAAAAGACTATGATCTGCAAATTTGTGAATTGGATTATAACCTAGATTATGATGGTTCACTTGATAAAAAAGGCTAATGTGTAAACTAGATGAGATAAACTGTAGTTTTATATAAAGCTTATTTTGGAGCTCTTGCCTCATACCTCCTCTTCACAAACACCTAAGAGCACCTCCCATCCTATTTAACCAAGTTCATGGTTATTTGATTGCATGCTTGCTGGTTGTTCCTTTATTTATCTAATGGAGTTAGGATCCTAGGTTCAGATGTAGCAGATTCATGATTCAGGTACCTGATCCATTTGTTAACTCCTTTTTATGCTTGTTAGTACATGACTCAATAAAGCAAAAACTAATATCCATGGATGTGTGTAATAAGAGGCCTAATTGCTCAATCTATTTTGGCAAGAATCTATTAAGTAATGGGTCAAATTAAAGTACATTAAGATTTTCTTAGGCAACTTAAAATCCATCAAACCTAAAAGTAATGGGTCAAACTAAAGTACATTTAGATTTTCTTAGGCAACTTAAAATCCATCAAACCTAAAAATTCAGAAAGAACTAACCTAAGGGATAGGAAATAAGGTACTGTAATATCGTTTCAATTGTCATCAACTCTACTAAAACATTAAGGCTTTGGCAAAAGAACATATAAGAACATCACTGGAATACAAGTCATGGATGCGAACAACCCTGATGAAAACCATTGCCTCTTAGAAAGCCCTAAATTTTTGAACAAATAGCCGGTATCTGACACGATGCGAAAAATAATAGAAAAGAGAGCCGTAAATTGTACCTTTAACAACCGCAAAAGAAACAATTGAGATCGGAGAAGAACCCCTGGTACTTGAATCGAAACTCTTTGATGGATTTTTATTGATCAAGACCTTTTACGTTCATTTTTTATAGTAGCTGTTGAAGTGATTAAAACTGATAGTAACCAGGAAATCAGAAGGAATTTTATTGAATTAGGGGATGAGGATAGATACTGTAAACTATGTCCTGACAAGGCTAGCAACTGAGAAGCCGGTACACGAGAGAGAGTGATGGAGAGGGTGAAACCCGAGCGTAAATGTGCTATTTTATGGGTTTGTGTTGCGTATTAAGTGATTATATGCTTTGAATGTGATAACTACGAGAAATTGTGGTTTTGCAGGTTTTGTCGCTTAAATCGGTGAAGTTAGAGTGCTTGGGGATGAAGTGGAGCATCCGAAGATGATGATCAAGGTAGAATACGTTGATCGGGATTGTTTCGGGTTGGAATATAGCTTGGAAGCTTAAAAAATGTGAAAGAATAAAGTCCAGGGGCTGTTTGGTCATTTAATGAAAGTCAACACCATGAAGGAAATGAGAGGAGCCAAAGGTCGACGTAAGCTACAGTGCTAGTTCCCTAGGTTACTTCTGAGTGATGTATGATGAGCTTGTCCAGAAGTTGTTAACCGTAGGTCATGGGGTAAATGGCGTAGACTACAGCCACATATAAAACAAACAAGATACACGAGCCGTAACCTACGGCTCCTCAGCCCTAGGTTACGGCGGGATTGGGATGGTTTCGTGAAAGTGACTTTTAAGTGGGTTTAAAAGGGTTTCTGATAATCCTAACATAACATACACTCTTAGGGGACAAATTTGGGGATTACATAGCTTGCTTTTAGACGAAATTTCACCACTCTCATCATAATTTCCATCAAGTCAACCGTGCCGAATATGAATTCAATCATTGTTCAAGCGTTTGAAGATCGATTCACCGAGATGAGCGGCTAATTCCTTCGTAGTTTCCTCCGAGTGGAGGATTCTTGTAAGTGGGTGATTGTTTTTAGTTTTTCATTGTAATTGAGTTTAGCAATCTAAGCATTTGATGCTTATTGCTTAGTGATTTCTTAGTTTGATTGTAAACGATTGATTTTATATAAAACCTAGCTTTGATTCTTTCAATTCCTGAGAGTTCTAGTAGTCATGATATATTAGATATGGATTGGGTTTGGTAATCATCAATTGATAACGGTGTGACGACCTTTCGTTGCTTTGTAATCAAAGTACTTAGTCCTCATTCATCACAATCAGCTAATTAATTATTTTAATCATGTCTATGTGATTTTCTCAATTAAAACTAATCACTTGAATCCACTTTGAATCTGAAACTAGGAGGAATCACCTTTCCTTCTATTGTTACAAACTCGTTTTAATTAGTTTTTAGTTTAATCTAATTTCAAAACACTTGATTTTACATTTTTGCAATTAGTTTATTATTACTTGATCCACAACGCTTTCCACCATACTCCTCTTGATTCGATACCTAACTTACTCTTGCTAGTTAGGTTACTTCAGTTTTTGCATGACCCTTACGACAGTCATCAAAATGGCGTCGTTGCAGGGGAGTCATGCGCAAAGTGTTTAGTTTTAAGTTTCTTTCTAAAAATCGTTAAAAATCCAAAAATAGAGTTTATTTCTTTTTGTCAGAATTACGCGTGGTTTCTTGTTTGTGTTTGTGCAGGTGATTGCGTACATGTATTCATCATACTAGGATGTCCGGAAAGTCTTCACCGCTCGTATATAATCCAGAAATCGAGAGGACATTTCGGCAAACCCGAGTATTGCATCGAGAAAACAAAATCTTACAATCTCCAACACCTGTACCTAAACTCATGGAGACTTAGGAAATCTAGAAAAAAAACCCTGGCAATCCGTTGCCACAAAGCCAGTTCTCACCTACTCCCACTCAACCTTCACCTAACACCTTTAGCACAACTGAACCATTACCTCAATCCACCCAAACCGCTACTCAAATTCCACCCATTCCACTGCCACCATTTCCCAATTTAGACAACATGCCACCACTGCCAAACCAATCATCGGCTTCTCAACAAGCACCCTTCACCCAACCATCTACCCCTCAATAGTCCTCACCGTATGCGAGGATAGTTCAATATGAGAACTCTATTCCACCAAACCAAAGTCGACCTGTTAATTCATCAACCACAACCACAACCATAACCTTTTTCATTCAGGACCTCTATGTTTGATCAAAGGGATGATTCGTGGGAATATGGCTGTGGATATGAGGAATTTGAGAGTTATGCAGGGAATCAAGGAAACAAACAGGTGATGAACATGTGTAATTATGAGGGGTATAACACGGGAGTTAGGTTTTCTGAAAGGGGAAACTAGGAACCAGCTGGATATCAACAATACGGTTATCCACTTGAACTAGTTAACCAACAACAAGGTACTGCGATACCGGTAAACATCCCAATACTACCACCGGTACAGCAAATACCTGCTCAGCAAAGACTACTTTTGAGAAACATGGTTCCACCGGTCAACCAACCCGAAGGCATTCCTTGAAGATACAATCGTGGACTAGTGCGAGGGGTTGAAAGCCATTTCAAACCCGCTATTGCTAACAATCCATCACCAGTGGTCACACCTCAATTACGAGGTCATTCATTTGAAGTGAGAGCACAATCCATCCAAAGCTTGCCCAAGTATCATGGTTTGGCCACGGAAGAGCCGTATCTACACATCGCCACATATGATGCTCGGTGCAACACCATTGGCGGTCAAAGTTTTACACCCGATGATGTGGAATTGGTACTCTTCCAATTCACCTTAGAAGACAAGGCACAACATTGGTTCCATTCTTTACCATCTGCCTCTATCTTCACATGGCCCGATATGCAGCAACTGTTTCTAGATGAATTCTACACTCCTCAACGGACTAGTGATGCTCGGAAGGATATCGAAAATTTCCAACAACAATCGGGTGAGCTATTTCATGAGGCATTCAATCGATTTAAAATGTCATTGAAGAATTGCCCACATCATGGTATATAAATGTGGGAATTGTTGAATGCATTTCATGAGGGGTTGACACCGGAAGATGCATGAGATCTCAATTCAATATCAAATGGCATGTTCAGTACGAATTATGAGCATATTGATTGGGACTACATGGAAAAGATGGCGAGTACTTCAAAGAGAAAGGCTCAATCCTCAAGAAGAACTCAACATTCGGTGGTAAGGGCCGTAAATAACACACCCGAGGTTGGGGGACAGATGCCTATGTGTGGGCATTGTGGAGATTTGGAGCACATAGCTGATCAGTGCCCTAGTATTGTGGGTGTGTATGATGAGGTGAATTTGTTACAAGGTAGTGGGAATGGCGGTAGGAATTTCAACATGAATTCTAATACCTACCACCCGAGGCTCAGAAATCATCCCAATTTCAGTTATGGGAACATAAATAATCAAAGCAACCCGGGATTTCAAGGCAATAATCAAGCTGGTGGGCACAGGAATTTCAAATAATCTTGTTACCCAGACAACTATCAAGGGGGTAATACTGGGGGATATCAAGGAAATTATCAAAATAATCAGGGAGGATCATCAGGACCTTCAAATGATTCTGGAGGTAACGAAGTGATGGAAATGTTAAAAGCAATGCAACAGGAGATGTAGAAGCGGAATCAAATGGATAATTCAAAGGCATAGAAGGATGAGGTGCGTGACAAGGCCATTCACTCGTTGACCACACAGATGGGGTAACTAGCAAGTGAGTTGGCAGAGCTAAAGCAACAGAATGGAAAATTGCCCAGTGACACAAACGTGAATCCTTCTCATCCGAAAGCAAGGAACAACCAAGTTGGCCAGTGTTGGCCCATGTAATCAAACCCAGAAGAACAGATGATACTGAAAGCCAAAACTGGTTCTCAACAGTCGATCACCAATAAGCAATGCATGACCTAAGTTCTCTCCAATGGCAGTGTTTCTATCAGCTGATGAATCTAAGTATTGCTCCCCTCAACAACCGTTATTCAAAGAACTGCTGATTATAAAGACTGAAGTCCTAACAACTGCTGTTTCTCAAAGTACTGATGAAGACTAAAGCACTGCTGACTCAAGGCCTGATCACCCATTGAAGAAAGCACTGATATGCAACATCAGTGCTTAGGCAACAACAGTGGAAAGCAACATCAGTGTTTATGTATCAGTTGTTTGTTGTATCAGTGTTTTGTATAGATCAATGTTTAGATGTCACTGTTTAGGTGATGTCAGCATTAGATGCTCAATGGTTGGGATTGTACTATAAATAGAACAGTACCTGTACTGTTCTATTAGCTCTTTTTCTCCATCATCTTGTAAGAACTAACTATGAGCTCAGACTGAGGGGGAGTTTAGTGTTGTATGCATGCATAGTTGAATCTTGTAATTCATACAATCATTCGATTAATGAATCTTGCTTGCTGAAAACTATTCTCTTGTGATTGTGTTATAAAGTTTACTTTCATTTCCGCTTCAAGTTATTCTCTGATTCATCTTTCATTTCAGTTAAACAACACAATCTAAACAAACTCAGATCCTAACAATTGGTATCATAGCATAGGACAGTCAAATTCGCTCTAATAATCAAATTGAGATAAAAGTTCAGCTCAAATCCATTGATACTTAAGTTCTTCGTATCAGTTGAAAAAACAGAGTCAAAGGTAATCACGTACAAAGTTGATTATTCAAAAACCTTTGTAAAATCAACCAAGATGACATCACACTCACAAGATCCTCACAACACCGGAACACTTTTCAAGCCACCTATGCTTGTCAGATCCGAGTACAATATCTAGCAACGTAGGATGGGTCATGTACTAGCTCACCAAAACACCGGCTGCTGGAAGTCAGTCATCTTTGGATCACATGTTCCAATGGTGCCTAGCATAGAAGATCCCAAAAGCCAAGTGCCTAAAAGCCTTGAAAATTACTCAGAACAAGATTTTCAAAAAAATGAATTAGATGTAAAGGCTTTTAGCATAGTGGCTTCAGCTCTTCCAAATGACATTTATGCTTGACTGTTACATTGTAACAGTGCCAAAGAGCTGTGGGATGCACTGAAAGAGCAGTTTGGTGGAACAGAAGAGGTTATCGAAAATAACAGGGAAGTTTTGAATCAACAGTATGAAACGTTTTGCCATGTCAAAGGAGAATCACTAACACAACAATTTGAACGCTTTAGTTGTCTCATTAGTGAACTTAAACTTGTTAATGTTAAATTTGCAAAATCAACTCTAAATAGTAGGTTTCTAAGATCACTACCTGACAAAAGGGACACAATTGCTTTCGTCACTCTCTGTTGGATTCAAAGAATTAAGTCTGACCCAAGTTCATGGTCGACTCCTCACATATGAGAGAGAGTTGAACCAGAAAAAGAAGTTAGAGGAATCTGGGAAGGTTGCTGATGATTACACCTTTGGTAACACAATACTTCTGGGTCAAGAAGAATCTGGTGGCAGTAAGGATCAGAGTTATGATCATTACATTGATATAACTGTTGGTGGAGCTTTTAAAAACTCTGAGCCTTACTCACCAACTATGCTTTTACAGCATGTAGGGAAAATCAGAATTCTGACAACTTATCCTTTGAGCTCAATGATCTCCAACATTTTGATCTCACTGATCTAGAGGAAATGAACATATTGCAACAACTGGCACTGCTGAGTGTAAGAACCAGCAAGTTTTATAAGAGAACAGGAAGAAAGTTTGCAGGGTTACATGGGAATCTAAAAGTAGGGTTGGATAAATCAAAGCTTAAGTGCTACAAGTGTAACAGGCTAGGACATTTTGCTAGAGAATGTAGAAGTCAAAATAATGGACCAATCATAACACATCCTAGCCCTAGACCTCAAAACACACAAAATATTGTGCACTATTCCCAATATACCCCTGCTGCACATGTAAACACTAATCATTATGCACACCTTGTAACAATTGTTCCAGTGCAATATGTTCAATCCCCTATTCCACAAATACAGTATGTCCAAGCCCTAGTCTCTCAGGTTCAAGTGCAACAACCTGCACCACAACATGCTGCACAAACATCTGCTCCAGCAGAGGCCAGTCAGCAAAGCTTCTTTACCCAAGGCTTTGTTGATTGGAGTAGCATGCCTGATGAGTTATCTGATGAAATTTTTTCTCTATTTTCTAAGAATGATGCTCCTTGTGATGAATTTGGTTTTGCAGCATTAGAGTCAATTCCAGAAGGGCTGGAAACTGAAGAGGTGGAATCCAGTGCTGAAACAGTTGATGAAATTGCTAAAGCAGTGGTTACGGCTGTTGTTGGTGAACAGCTATTAGAGAAGGAACCTGAACCACTGTTAGAACCTCTTGCTGACCCATGGTGTGTTGATGAAGTGGAGAAGAACACCAGTGCTTGTGAGAATGTCTATGACTGTGCCATGATGGCTGCAGCTAAGGTATCACCTCAGGTCTTGAAAAACCTATGTTCAGACAAATGCATCATAGCATTTGCAAATGTTAAAGAGGTAAATGAAAACCTTAGGGATAAAATTTTAAAAGATGAAGTACAATTTGAAAAGTCTGTTAAAGAACTAAAAAACAAATTGTTTGAAAAAGATAATGAGATCTGCAGTCTTAAACATGAACACAGCATAACTAAGGATCAACTCCAAGCCATGATAGAAAAATATCAAGCTTTTAAAAAGGAGTTGGAATCCACCCAAATAACTTGTGAGAAATGGGTGGAATCCTACAAAGATTATGAGCTGATGTTACAGAAACATATCAAAAGCAATGTAAAATTTTGCATAGGTTTCAGGAAAAATGACCAAGTTGAAAACACTGCTGTAAATGAGTCTGGTTCTGTTGAGGTAATACCAACAAACAAGGATGGTCAAGAAATTAAAATAATTGATAAAAATGGTAACAAAATCATTTTGGAAAAACTAGAGGGGTCATCAACCTTTGAGGAGATTGAAAAATATTAATTTAAACCCACCTGGTTAGATAAGTGTGACATCCTTGAGAATTTCAAACCAATGGATTTTTCCATAGTTGAAGGTGTGAAAGCACCTAAGGCCAAGGTCATTCCTCTTACAGACATCCCAACAGTGGTTCAAAACTCTGGTGCAAAGGAAGTTGAAAAGAGGAAGAAAAGAGAAAAAGTTAAAAATCTCTTTTGTGACTTTTATGAAAAGAAAAATCATTCCATAAAGTATTGCTTTCACTTAAAAGCTTATGACATTAACAAAACAAGCATAATTGAGCGTGCTCAAAGTTGCACCATCTGTGGAAAAACCAATCATCTTACTCATGAGTGTGTGTACCTCTAGACTTTTGAGGTTAAAAGAAAGGAGTACACATAAAAAACACCTGCGAGTTCATCAAAACCATCCATCAAGAAACAACAACCATTTGTGCCTGTCTAAACAGCTGTTACAAAATAGTTGAACAAAAACTGTGCTCCCGGAGATGTTTAAGTGATAGATGCACCTCCTGCCAACCAATTCCAAAGAGGAAAAGGTCAACCTCCATACCAAAGGGTCCCACATGTTTATAAGGGTTACAAAAAGCCTTCTAAACCAAAAGTGAACAGGCATCCTTTTGGATTTCAACATTTGACAGGAAATGGTCCACAACTGTGGTTAGAGAAAAATGGTTCAAAAACTGTTCAAACCCCTGAACTAACCACTGTCCATGTTCTTGGACTTGAGACTGACTCTGCTGTAACCCCATCCAAATCCTTATTGGCTTTGGAGACCCTCCTGAACTAATTGTTTACTTGATGTGCAGGGAGCTTCTGCATGCTTAGATAGTCTTTGGTATGTAGATAGTGGAGGCTCCAGGCACATGACTGGATGTAGAGCCCTACTCAAAGAATTCAAAAATCATGGAGGGGGTGATATATCTTTTGGTAACAATTCTAAGGGAAAGGTGTTGGGGTCTGGAACAGTTCAGTCAGGAAAAATCAAGTTTGAAAATGTCAATCTTATTGACAATCTAAAGTTCAACCTCCTTAGTGTCTTACAAATGAGTGACAAAGGCTATGTGTTATTCTTTACTAAGGAGAGTTGCAAGATTGTTGGTCCAGAAATGGTAAAAAAGAATGAAGAAATAATAGCCAAATGAAAAACACAACTTGTTGCTCAAAGGAGTGATGATGTATATGTAGTTGACTTGTCAAAAGAAAGCCCAATGACTGATGCCTGTCTGTTCTCAGCTGCCTCTAACAAATAGACAGAATTATGGCACAAAAGACTGAGGCACATAAATCTCAAGACAATCACTACTTTGTCAAAACAAGGCCTTGTAAGAGGCCTTCCACAAAAATTGTTTACTTGTTCTGAGCATTGTGTTTCCTGTTAAAAAGGTAAACAACATAAAAGCTCATACAAGTCCATTGAAGAGTCCAAAACAACCAAGTGTTTGCAAATGCTACACATGGATTTGTTTGGCCCAGTAAAAATCATGATCTTGAAAAAGAAAATATATTGTTTGGTTATTGTAGATGATTTTTCTAGGTTTACATGGACTTACTTTTTACATTCTAAAGATGAGACTGCATGCATTTTGCAAGACTTTGTCAAACAGGTTCAAAAGCAATTTGACTTGCCAGTAAAAATATTTAGGAGTGACAATGGAACAGAGTTTAGAAAGAAGGAGTTGGATGAGTTATGTGTGTCAAAAGGGATTGTAAGGCAGTACAGCATCCCAAGAACACCAGAGCAAAATGGGGTGGTTGAAAGGAAATACAGAACTTTGATTGAAGCTGCCAGAACAATGCTTGCAGCTTCAGGTTTACCCTTAACTTTTTGGGTAGAGGCTGTAAACACTGCTTGCTATGTACAGAACAGAGTTTTGATCAACCCCATGCATCAAAAGACTCCCTATGAAACTCTGTTCAAAATCAAACCACTGATCTCATACTTCAAAATCTTTGGCTGCCCATGTTTTATCTTAAACCTAAAAGATTCAATTTCAAAATTTGCAGCCAAAGTAGGTTTGGTTATCACTTGGGATACTCAACCACTGCCAAGGCCTAAAAAGTGTTTAACACAAGGACTAGGTGTGTGGAAGAGACATTGAATGTAAAGTTCAATGAACTTTTATCACTGAAAATCCCAGCAAACCCTGCTGAACTGTTTGATCTTGATAAATTTACTTTTGAAGATATGTCTGACAATACTAACCCTGCAGGTACACCACAATCTCCATCACAATATTATGGATATGAAGTTGTAATTCCACAACACAAATTCACATCCACCACCAGAGCAGTAGATGTTCAAAACAGCTGTCAAAGCTCAACCACTGCAGCATCAACAGTTGTTGATCAAAGTAGCCCTTTAACCACTGCCACCACATCATCCACAACCACTGTTGATAAAAATCTACCAACAGTGGATAAAAATTAACTTTGTGCCACACACATTCCTCCTATTCCTCCACCTCCATTTTAAACAGAGGCTGGATCATCAAAGTCACCAATAGATGTTAGCTCAGATGATTCTCATCTGCAACCTTCACCCTTTAATTCCATTGTTCCATACAAGGGAGATCTGATCTTCCTGGAATCTCATCCACCAGATCAAATTATTGGCAACATTAATGAAGGGGTTCTCACTAGAAGTCAATCCCAAAACATTTGTCTTTTTGCTGGCTTTCTATCACTCCATCAACTAGTCAAGTACCAAGAGGCACTTAAAGACAACAGTTGGGTAGAAGCTATGCAAGAAGAGCTACAACAGTATAAGAGATAACAACTATGGGAACTTGTACCACTGCCAGAGGGTGTAAGTCCTATTGGCACAAAGTGGGTCTTCAAAAACAAAACTGATGAAAGGGGTATTGTTGTCAAAAACAAAGCTAGGCTTATGGTTCAGGGCTTTAGACATGAAGAGGGCATTGACTATGATGAAACTTTTGCCCATGTTGCAAGTTTGGAAGCTATCAGACTATTCTTAGCCTTTGCAGTCAACCACAATATCAAGGTGTTTCAAATGGATATCAAATGTGCATTCCACTATGGTAAAATTCAAGAAGAGGTATATGTCTGTCAACCTTCTGGTTTTGAGGATCCATTTAATCCAAATCATGTCTACAAGCTAAACAAATCTTTGTATGGCCTGAAACAAGCACCAAGGGCATGGTATGAAACTCTTTCCACTTTTCTAATCTCTATTGGTTTCACAAGAGGTAAAATTGATAAAACACTGTTTTTATAATGGATAGGAAAACACTTGATGATTGTCCAAATTTATGTAAATGACATCATTTTTGGAAGCACATGTAATAAAATGTGTGAAAAGTTCAGACAACTCATGACAGCTGAGTTTAAGATGAGTGCAATGGGTGAACTACAGTGCTTTCTTGGTCTCCAAGTTAAGCAACTACAAAATGGCACTTTCATTCATCAAAGCAAATATGCAAAAGAGCTTTAAACCAAATTTGAGATGAATGATTGCAAACCATGTAGTACACCCATGGCAACCACAAAGCTGGTCATGTCTGATGAAAAGGATGATTTGGTTGATCAAACCTTATATAGAAGCATGATTGGGTCTTTATTGTACCTAACTGCATCTAGGCCAGACATCATGTTTGCAACATGTGTTTGTACAAGATCCCAATCAGCCCCTAGGAAGTCTAACCTCATTGCTGCGAAAAAGATATTCAGATACATAAAAGGTGCTCCCACACTTGGTATCTGGTACCCTGCTGATGGGAATGTTAAGCTTTCAGGTCTCTCAGATAGTGACTTTGCTGGATGCAACACAACAAGGAAGTCTACATCAGATGGATGCCAATTCCTAGGCAATTGCTTAGTGTCTTGGCAAAGCAAAAAGCAAGCAGCTGTTTCCACATCCACTGCTGAAGCAGAATACATTGCTGCTGCAAGCTGTACAGCCCAACTGTTGTAGCTTCAAATTCAACTGCTGGATTTTGGTATAACTGCTTTAAAGACACCTCTCATGTTGGATAGTCAAGCAGCATAAAATATCATCAAAAATCCAGTCTCTCATTCAACCACCAAGTACATTGACATCAGACATAACTTTGTGAGAGATTGCTATGAAAAATGTTTGATTTCTCTGCATCATGTTCCAACTAAGGATCAACTGGCAGATGTGCTAACAAAATCATTAGACAGATCCACCTTTGAAAGCTTGATCTCTAGAATTGGCATGCTGAACATGGAATAACAAGCAAAATCTTGTTTTTCTTTGAATAAAAAGCATTAAAATGTTTTCAGAAAATCAAAAATCCATCCTTAAAAATAGGTAAAATGAAATTTTTCATTAATCCTTAAAAGTCTGTCCATATCCACTGATTGGTTCAAACATCTAATTGTTGAAAATTCATCCACTGCGGAAAGACAACCTCTGTTTCTTCATATTCCTTGTTGACCACTGTTGACCAAATATCAGTGTTTCAACCACTGATATCTATCCACTGATAGTTAAAATCAACCACTGTTCCCATTATTCATTGTTCTCAACCACTAATATTGTCCATCAGTGGTTTCCATACAACTTTCCCATCAGAGGTTGTCATGTGGACAGATCTTAGCCGTCCGATCTTTGAAACCGCTGCCACGTCAGTATTCACTTTTTCACTCACATAAAACCTTGATAAAACCCGAAATAGAGTTTTCACTACCGTATCGAATTCAAAAAATTTCAAAAGCGGTTTCCATCTCACATTCATCCCTTCTCTTCCATTCGTGATTTTTCACAATCACCATGTCTCTCATCATCAAACACCCAAACAACTACCTCTGTACACTTGAAAAATCAAGCAAAAATACAGATTTCCATTCTATCATCGACGTCCTTTCATCATCAAAGTACAAAACTTTGTTGACTTGCAATGCTCCCATTTACCAAGATACCCTACGAGATTTCTGGGCACATGCCAAACTTGAAATTCAAGATAAAAAGACTTGGGCAATCTCATCAGAAGTAGGTGGAATTTTGGTCCCAATCACACCACAGACCATATCAGAAGTTTTTCAGATGAACGGCCAAGCAGGTAAAACCTCTTTCCCTAAGGATGAGTATCAAATTGATTTGATCGAAAGAGGTTATGCAGGACTATTGACAAAAGCTACTATGCAAAAGGGAGAATTTCCACCTCCCATGAAATTCATGTTCCATACCCTGCTCACCTGTGTGTCTAATAAAACAAACGCTTTTAATGAAATTCCTCTAAAATCCAATACTTGGGGTATGCTATCATGTCTAAAACTGATTTCAATTACTCTCAAGAAATTTTCAATGATTTGGTCAAAAATATGAAAAACATTAAAGAAAAGAAGCCACAGGCTTTCTTATTGTTTCCAAGGTTTTTGAGTTATTATTTGAAACAAAAAATACCAAAAGAAAATGCATAAGTACTTGTACAAGGTGCACCTTTTCAAATAAACAGCTTGTCTGCAGAAACTTTTAATCGCCTCATGGCTAAAGAGTCAAAAAGTTCCAAAACACAAGCAGGGGAGTCTGAGCAATTTTGGATGAGTCCACATCTGCTCCTCAGACTTCAGCTGCTGAGCCCACTGCTCTTGGTGAACACAGCAGCACAATCACTATTGTGCAACCCACACCAAAAACCTCCAAAAAGATCAAAAAGAAACCCACAAAGCCCACCAACCCCCTAAAAAGTGTCTTCTGGAAGATGAGATCCCAGAAGTTAACCCAGTGACAACACAAATGTCACAAACAACCACTGTTGCTACTTCCTCACAACAGATGGAAAGATCTCCACCCAAAGCCTCAACTCCTCATGCTTCCTAACAAAAGGAACATGTTGTAAGCACAGGGACACCTCAATATGCAGTATTACCCTCACTTGAGAGTATGCTTACAGCCCTTCTCCCTGGGCAAATTCTCTTTCAACACCAATCCCCTCATCTCAACTTCCACCATCCCTTGTACCTCTGTTTGATGCCATTGAGCTTCAGACTCAAAACAGCCCATCTCAATCACACATTAAAGAGAGTACAACTTCAACAATGGCTGTGTTTGAACCACCTCAATTGGTTATCCCACAAATAGCTGAGGAGGATACACCACTGGAATTTCATGAAATTCCTTTTGGTAGTTCAAGTGGAGCAACTACTACAGATGTTGGATCCACTGATCTACATCTGGACAGTAGTTTCATAAGTAAGACTCCCTTGAAGGCAACCACTTCTGATGCTATCAAGGTATCCACTGGTGTGTTCAAGTTAACCACTGGTGAGATTTCCAAGGTAACCACTGCAGAGGGAAGTCCCCAGTACCAAGAAAAAGGAGCACCAGTTGATGAACCATTGGAGACTCCTCCTGGTTCAAAAGCTGATACAACCACCACTGGTGGGAAATCAGATGATCCCATTCATTTTGATGATGGTTTAAAATATCAAGATTTGACTGAGAGGTTATCTTCCATAGAAGCCACTGTTCTTACCATGAAACAATCAATTCAAACTCTGGTAGAAGCTTCTAAAAGTCAACCAACACATCAACAATTATCCCAAGAGCTCTGGAATTCAGTCCAGCCCATTATTACTGCTCAAAGGGAACTTTCAGAAATTCAACACAATACACAAATGGCATTAATCAGAAATATGGTTGAAGCAAGATACAAAGACACTCAGGCTGGAATCGAGGCTATCAAAGAGGCCTTGACAAAAATGACTGGCACTGCCCATGCACCTATCTTTAGAGATGATGATGATCAAGATGATGCCAAAAAGGGGGAGAAACACGACATGAAGAAGTCTTCTACAACCACTGATGAAACATCTGCCAAAGAAAAGAAAAAAGGAATTGATGACACCCTGAACATTCAAGCAGATGAAGTGGCTGTAAACAAAAAGACTATTCAAAATCAGAATGAAACAAAGGAAAGGATTTGGAAGAGGGAACAAAAGGAATTGAAAGAATGGGAAATCAAAGCAAAAGATCTTGTCACTTCTGAAAGAAGAAAATCTCATAAACATAACAAACCACCACTTGCCACATACCCAAGATCACCCTCACCACCAAAACCAACCACTACTTGTCTCAAAACCGCTGCTGGTATTAAAAAGCCATCCACTGCTACACCTAAACCAACACCACCACCACAAAAACAACCTGCCAAAAAGCAGAAAACAAAACCATCCTCACCAATGCCATCCACAAATGCAACAAATGTTGACACTTCAACAGTTGTTAAGACAACAGCGGTTGAGACACCAGTTGTGTCAACAATTGTTAGTCAATCCACCACTTTCCAATTTCCTTCCCAAGAAATCTTATTTCCTATTTCCAACTCTCCAACAAAAACTCCTTCTCCTAAAAATGTTTACACAAGAAAAAGAAAGTTTCAAGTGAATGATGATGATATACCTGCACCTACTCCTCTATCATCTTCACCTTTCATTCAAACCAACCCTGAACCATTCAATCCTCCATCATCACCAACAGCCAATCCACTTGCTTAACCACGAACACTTGAAGGGGAAGATCCTTCAAGATCCATCCCATTGACAGTAAATTATCCTCTGGAATTGCATCCATTGAAAGATGAAATGAGGCAATTCTATACAGAGGATGATCTATCCAAAAGAACCTTCCCATACCTTCATGGCTTCAGAACTCCAAAAAACATGGATGATTATCTGAAACTAAAAGCTAAGCAAGCTGAATATATTGCTAAGCATGAGGGTAAAGGGCAAGGTGACAACAACATCTCAAGTCGAATGCAACCTAGGCTTAATAAAGTTAGGAAACTGGAAGACTATGCAAGAGACTTAAGCAAAGAGATGTCAAACCTGCCACCAAATGCTGATCTTCAAAAGAAGCTAAGGAAAGATCTCTTAGAACTTATTATGAGAGATAAATTCTACCTGCCAAAATAGAATAGTTTAAAGACTGGCCACTCACAGCCCTCAAAACAGAAGTAAACAGAATTGAAAGAGTAAAGAATGATCCTCAGATGAAGAAGTCTTCACCAAACTGGAACAAGTTCAAGAAATCCAGTGCAGAACTTACTTTAGAATACAAGAGGAAGAGATCTGAGTTGGTTGCTACTAAGTATGGAACAGCAAAGGCCATTTCAAAATGGTCTACGCAGTATATGTGACAACCGGTAATTTACGGCCCCTAATTACGTGATTAACAGGCAATTTACGCGACAATAAATAGTGATTAAGACGAAGATTGACTTAATTAGGCCTTTGGAGTGCCTAGGAACGTTTATCCGACTTTACAGTGCGCGTGTGGTGATTTACAGAGAAACCTGCTGAATATTACGCGACAACGAACTGATACCGTACAGGATACTGACAACGCTGACAAATATTAAAATTTTACGATATATTCTAGCTTCGTAATTAAATTTTAACAATCGTAGTTGAAACCGGATCGAAAAACGGATTAAAAACGCTACACGAAGCATTTTACGCGCTTTTTACGCAACCGACGACTAAACGCGACGAACAACGGCAACCGACCCTAATTTATGTGTTTTGATACTAACATTATGTTTTACGACGTTACGAAGTGTTTGGGTTGCGACAACGGGTCTCGTAGGAATTACGGGCCACTTACACATGTGACGGGCTTGTGGGCCCAAGCCCAAAACCCACAAGCCTAAACCTGCGCATAATATATTAGATCTTATTAAGATCTCTACAAAATATCTCCAAATCTTTACAAGATCTTTGTGATCTTTAGAATTCTCTACAAAAAAGATATTAGCTCAAGGGATAAAAGATTAACCAGAATGTAATTGGAATACATAACATACAATAAAAACACCAAAAGACCCAAACCTGCTTATAAATAAGAACCTATAGTTCTATTCCTTCTCAACCCACAAAGAAATAAAACAAAAACAGACATAAATCTGCCATTTTTTTCCCCTCTCGATTATATACAACAAAACAAGCACACACAAACCCACTATCATCCTTTCAAACAAGCAGCCGACACCCCCCCCCCCCCCCCCCCCCCCCCTCCTTCACTCATCATCCTCGTCATCTCCACCGGCGGCGGAGCCGGAGGTGCCGCCGGTGGTCCTCTTCGACGAGCAAGACTCCCCCTTTTTCGAACAACAGAAACGACGACCACCACCACCACAGTCCGGTGGTGGTGCGGCGACGAAGACAAAGAGAGAGAAACAGAAGGGAGGAGAGGAGAGAGAGAGAACCGGTAGTGGTGGTGAGCGGCGGTTGCGTCTCGGACCAGTGGTCCTTTACTCGTACCGGTGGTCCTTGTCTTTGACCGGCGGTCCTTGCCGTTGTCCGACGAGTTTCACGGTAACTTCCCCCATCCTCTGTTTACTTCTTAAATTGATGTCCGATGATGATGATGGTGATGTTATACAGTTGATTTCAAGTTTGGTTCAGGATTTTTGTTTGGTTCAGTCAACCACGGGTCAGCGGGTTCGAGATAAGGTTCGAGTTAGCTTCGGTCTGGTTCGATTCACGTGCGGGTTCGGGCCAGTCAATAGAGGACCCGGTAACAAATTTAGCGAGTTATTCTTTTTAGAAGTTTTTAGATTTTTAGACTACGTGAATCGAGCTCGACCCGACTAAAACGCTTATACATTAGTGACTTGCTTTTAACTTGGCATATTCGACGAACATATCATTACCGATTGATTGTGGTTGAATTCAGTTCTATTAGTTTATGGGTTTAGAAAATTATTCTATAAACAATGAAAGAAAACAAAGTAACGATTACTGTAATATTGCAAGCTAAATTTAAAAAGATGATTGCAAGCTGTTGGTTCGATTCTGACCCAGTTAACTTTCATTTATGTTTGTTTTGCTTATTATGATGTTGGATCCAGATCTCTAGTCAGGCCGACTACTGATCTATACTTGACCCATTCACAATTAGTTCCCACATTTTGATTGTTTATTTCAAAGCAAATTTGTTTGACAAATTAATGATTTACATTAACTTTATTATAGTTTTCTTTTAATATATCACAAGTCCCTATCTAAGTTTGAAACTAAAAGTAAGTAAAACAAAAAAAACTACTCTACGTTCAAAAAGTTTTACAAGTATCTTAGATAATATTTTGAGTTATACTTTTATATATGATACTTTGAAAGATACTTTAAAATGGTATTTTGTGAACATGGTTTCACAGCTTTGGGTAAAAAAAAAAATAATACCAACAATAAATATAGGTTAGATATTGTGCTAATATAAAGATGCGTATTGATATAGGAACTCCAATAAAGTTTATAACCGAAACATTTATAAGTAATTTTATTATGAACAAAATTATTTCTCAACCTTATAGGAGTATTATATTGTAATAACACCTTCGTAGAGTCGTCTATTAACGACTCGGTAGAGCTCGGACACGTAGTTTAGCTACGTCGTTTAATTAGACACTTATAAGTATTCCTTGGTAGGAATGTTATAGGTTGCACGCTAGCACGTTCACGTTCTTGGAACGACATCACGAAATCACTTTAAGCTAGCTTTGCACAAGGCAATCCAGGTGAGTTCATAACCCCACCTTTTTACGGTTTTACATTTTCCTAAATGTTTTTGGGGTGGAAAGACATGCACTTTTTGCAAAGTATACAAGAAATACATATTTCTAAACCATTTTACAAGCAAGTTTTAAGTGACACAAATGGTTTACGAAAAGCTTATGTTTTATACCGGTTTTTCAATCAAGCGTATTTTTTTTGAAATATGCATACACACGAATTCTAGTTTTCTAAACTACGAGAAAATACATGAGAGTTGATACTTGATATAATGAGAATTGATACTTGATATAATGAATACAAGAACTGAGAATTGATACTTGATATGATGAATACATAAACAAGAAGCACTCTTGGTGATCACTAGTACCAAGTATGATGCGTTTTGAGGAATGATACGAGAAATCGTGTCACGAATAGGGTACCATAAGCACCATTAATCGTGTACATACTTAGACCGCAGAACAAAACGTTAGATCTAACGGGTGTCAGGGCAGCCCCACTCTTGGTGACAACTAGTACCGAGTAGTGTTTTTGTGTCTCAGTCGTGAATCGACTACTAGAAAAATGCCTATGGTTTGGTGACTTTCTATGTCGTGTCATATGTTAATGGCCTTGCAACCCATTAACAACATGATACATACAAGAATACTTGATTTATACAAGATGCATACTATGTATTCATACAAAGTTTCCATATGACTGGACAAGAAAATGATTTTAAATTCGTTTTCTCAACAATACTTCAAAAACCGGTTACTCAAAAAGATTTATTTCAAATCTTTTACAAACAAACTATGAACTCGCTCAACTTTATGTTGACTTTTTCGCATGTTTCTTTCTCAGGTTACAGTTCTAAGACAAGGCACGGTTGGAATAGGAGCACCATCTGGAGTCGAGTACTTAGTGGGCGTTCACATACTAAAAGTCTTACCTTATTTGCTTCCGCTGTGCAATGAAGATACCAGTCCAGTCACGCCAATGCTCTGATAATTTTGGGGTGTGACAGATTGGTATCAGAGCCATAGGTTACAGCCATAGGTCACCCTAGCTCTGATCCCAGATTGGTATCAGAGCTATAGGTTACAGCGAATAGGGTTTCTGTAAAGATACCTAGGTTGTAACCTCACTTTCCTCTGGGAACTTAGAATACTAAAACCTGAATACATACAGAACGCATAGTACTCGAATATGGTCTCCAACCGTTGCCGAAAAACAAACAGTCAAGAATTTGTTTTCAAACATACGCTATTGTGGTGTTATACACATGGTACACAAAAACAATTACATACAGTGCACAAAACTCTAAGAGTTTAGGAAACATGCATTTAAGACCTTCGGAAACTCATGTAGAAGTTCATTAAAGGTCGTCCCGTAGGAACCGCAAATATTAACTCAGGCACACTATTATTCGTATTGTCTATGATATTTTAACTTCCCGAGCAGGTAGCCTACGCATAACGAAACACTAGTGCACAGCTATACGTGAAACTTAAGCTATACATCAACGGAGGTTGAAGTACACCACATACGACTTTCGAGGAAGCGGCAGTTTGGCACGCGGTCCTGCAAACGACACGAGTCATGCTAAGAAGAAGACGTATGTCTCCGCATTCCCCCTATCTCAATGACGACAAATACGATATGTTCGACATTCCATGGTAATGTCACCTAACAACTGGTTATCACATGCAACCCCAAGTAAAGTCCTTAAATTTCTTTTATTGAAATTCCGACTTTCACTTTTACTGAGTAGATTTTTGTATCTCTACTCCTCTTAATGGTCATTGTGTCACGATCATTTCTTTTAGTATAGTTAATATTCATTTGCTTCATTTCTTGAAAAAATTCATATGCTACGCATGTATTATTTGTTACGCATGTGGTTTCGTTTCGAATAAAGCGTTTCATTAAAGTTCGAATATTATTTCGCTTGTGATTCGAATGACCCGCACTATTGTAATTGTTGGCTTCTTTGTTATCAAGTCAACACATTTTCTTGAAATTTCTTTTCTTTTCAAGTTACATACATGGTTTTTCGTTGTGACCATGCCGAAAGTTTTCTTGTCGATTTATGTATTTATTGTCGGCTTGCGCCGAAATCAAATTCAATTGTTTGAACTTGTTCATTACACATATTCAATTCAAGACACCATATGATGTATTGAAAGCATCATATTCGAATTCGTTTTAACAAGCGCTTCATTGTTCTGAGTCGTAGTAGATTTATTTGGTCTACGACTCCCTTAAGTCGTTTGTTGATTTCGACACCTTGTGGTGTCAGTATAAACTTGTAGCTTGGGCTAATCATGATTGAGCGTTTTATGCAAAACACAGGTGATACTTGTTCGATCACCGCTATATTTGAATTGTTTCATTCACCACGACACCTTGTGGCGTCGGTAGAACTTGCAGCTTGGGCTGATCATGATCAAGCGTTTCATGCAAACTATTACATTTGAGCTTGTTGAAATCTAAATTCATTTATTGGATGCAATTATTTCTAGAATTCATTTGCATATTGTGATACGTCCTTGAATTCACATCATTCGAATAAGTCTTGATCCGATTTCATGATCGTTCACTTTGGTACTATTCGTATTTTCTACGCATAAAGTAACTCTAAGGAGTTAACTAAATTTCGAGGACGAAATTTCATTAATAGGGGGAGACTGTGACAACCGGTAATTTACGGCCCCTAATTACGTGATTAACATGCAATTTACGCGACACTAAATAGTGATTAAGATGAAGATTGACTTAATTAGGCCTTTGGAGTGCCTAGGAACGTTTATCCGACTTTACAGTGCGCGTGTGGTGATTTACAGAGAAACCTGCTGAATATTACGCGACAACGAACTGATACCGTACAAGATACTGACAACGCCGACAAATATTAAAATTTTACGATATATTCTAGCTTCGTAATAAAATTTTAACAATCGTAGTTGAAACCGGATCGAAAAACGGATTAAAAACGCTACACGAAGCATTTTACGCGCTTTTTACGCAACCGACGACTAAACGCGACGAACAACGGCAACCGACCCTAATTTATGTGTTTTGATACTAACATTATGTTTTACGATGTTACGAAGTGTTTGGGTTGCGACAACGGGTCTCATAGGAATTACGGGCCACTTACACATGTGACGGGCTTGTGGGCCCAAGCCCAAAACCCACAAGCCTAAACCTGCGCATAATATATTAGATCTTATTAAGATCTATACAAAATATCTCCAAATCTTTACAAGATCTTCGTGATCTTTAGAATTCTCTACAAAAATATATTAGCTCAAGGGATAAAACATTAACCAGAATGTAATTGGAATACATAACATACAATAAAAACCCACAAGACCCAAACCTGCTTAGAAATAAGAACCTATAGTTCTATTCCTTCTCAACCCACAAAGAAATAAAACAAACACAGACATAAGTCTGCCATTGTTCCCCCTCTCTCGATTATATACAACAAAACAAACACACACAAACCCACTATCATTCTTTCAAACAAGCAGCCGACACCCCCCCCCCCCCCCCCCCTTCACTCATCATCCTCGTCATCTCCTCCGACGGCGGAGCCGGAGGTGCCGGCCGGTTAACCGGCGCTGATGCCGGTGGTCCTCTTCGACGAGCAAGACCCCTTCTTTTTCGAACAACAGAAACGACGACCACCACCACCACAGTCCGGTGGTGGTGCGGCGACGAAGACAAAGAGAGAGAGAAACAGAAGGGAGGAGAGGAGAGAGAGAGAACCGGTAGTGGTGGTGAGCGGCGGTTGCGTCTCGGACCACTGGTCCTTTACTCGGACCGGTGGTCCTTGTCTTTTCCCGGCGGTCCTTGCCGTTGTCTGACGAGTTTCACGGTAACTTCCCCCATCCTCGTTTACTTCTTAAATTGATGTCCGATGATGATGATGGTGATGTTATACAGTTGATTTCAAGTTTGGTTCAGGATTTTTGTTTGGTTCAGTCAACCACGGGTCAGCGGGTTCGAGATAAGGTTCGAGTTAGCTTCGGTCTGGTTCGATTCACGTGCGGGTTCGGGCCAGTCAACAGAGGACCCGGTAACAAATTTAGCGAGTTATTCTTTTTAGAAGTTTTTAGATTTTTAGACTATGTGAATCGAGCTCGACCCGACTAAAACGCTTATACATTAGTGACTTGCTTTTAACTTGGCATATTAGACGAACATATCATTACCGATTGATTGTGGTTGAATTCAGTTCTATTAGTTTATGGGTTTAGAAAATTATTCTATAAACAATGAAAGAAAACAAAGTAACGACTACTGTAATATTGCAAGCTAAATTTAAAAAGATGATTGCAAGCTGTTGGTTCGATTCTGACCCAGTTAACTTTCATTTATGTTTGTTTTGCTTATTATGATGTTGGATCCAGATCTCTAGTCAGGCCGACTACTGATCTATACTTGACCCATTCACAATTAGTTCCCACATTTTGATTGTTTATTTCAAAGCAAATTTGTTTGATAAATTAATGATTTACATTAACTTTATTATAGTTTTCTTTTAATATGTCACAAGTCCCTATCTAAGTTTGAAACTAAAATTAAGTAAAACAAAAAAAAAAAATTACTCTACGTTCAAAAAGTTTTACAAGTATCTTAGATAATATTTTGAGTTATACTTTTATATATGATACTTTGAAAGATACTTTAAAATGGTATTTTGTGAACATGGTTTCACAGCTTTGGGTAAAAAAAAAATAATACCAACAATAAATATTGGTTAGATATTGTGCTAATATAAAGATGCGTATTGATATAGGAACTCCAATAAAGTTTATAACCGAAACATTTATAAGTAATTTTATTATGAACGAAATTATTTCTCAACCTTATAGGAGTATTATATTGTAATAACACCTTCGTAGAGTCGTCTATTAACGACTCGGTAGAGCTCGGACACGTAGTTTAGCTACGTCGTTTAATTAGACACTTATAAGTATTCCTTGGTAGGAATGTTATAGGTTGCACGCTAGCAAGTTCACGTTCTTGGAACGACATCACGAAATCACTTTAAGCTAGCTTTGCAAAAGGCAATCCAGGTGAGTTCATAACCCCACCTTTTTACGGTTTTACATTTTACTAAATGTTTTTGGGGTGGAAAGACATGCACTTTTTGCAAAGCATACAAGAAATACATATTTCTAAACCATTTTACAAGCAAGTTTTAACTGACACAAATGGTTTACGAAAAGCTTATGTTTTATACCGGTTTTTCAAGCAAGCGTATTTTTTTGAAATATGCATACACACGAATTCTAGTTTTCTAAACTACGAGAAAATACATGAGAGTTGATACTTGATATAATGAGAATTGATACTTGATATAATGAATACAAGAACTGAGAATTGATACTTGATATGATGAATACATAAACAAGAGGCACTCTTGGTGATCACTAGTACCAAGTATGATGCGTTTTGAGGAATGATACGAGAAATCGTGTCACGAATAGGGTACCATAAGCACCATTAATCGTGTACATACTTAGACCGCAGAACAAAACGTTAGATCTAACGGGTGTCAGGGCAGCCCCACTCTTGGTGACAACTAGTACCGAGTAGAGTTTTTGTGTCTCAGTCGTGAATCGACTACTAGAAAAATGCCTATGGTTTGGTGACTTCCTATGTCGTGTCACATGTTAATGGCCTTGCAACCCAATAACAACATGATACATACAAGAATACTTGATACATACAACAATACATGATACATACAAGAATACTTGATTTATACAAGATGCATACTATGTTTTCATACAAAGTTTCCATATGACTGGACAAAAAAATGATTTTAAATTCGTTTTCTCAACAATACTTCAAAAACCGGTTACTCAAAAAGATTTATTTCAAATCTTTTACAAACAAACTATGAACTCGCTCAACTTTATGTTGACTTTTTCGCATGTTTCTTTCTCAGGTTACAGTTCTAACACAAGGCACGGTTGGAATAGGAGCACCATCTGGAGTCGAGTACTTAGTGGGCGTTCACATACTAAAAGTCTTAGCTTATTTGCTTCCGCTGTGCAATGAAGATACCAGTCCAGTCACGCCAATGCTCTGATAATTTCGGGGCGTGACAGTATATTGATCTGACTTATGATAAGCTGGAGAAACTAACAGAAACAGATCCTACAGCATCAAAGAAACCAACATACAAAGGCTAAACCACTGATGAGCCAAAGCAGCAGGCCCTCTCTCTAAAAACACTGTTCACATCATCTGACTTATCCACCCATGTCTTAGAGCAAAGAAAAAGACAGAAGTAGATAGATGAGGAACATGCACAGAGAGAAGCTGAAATCATGAAACAGGCCATCAAGGATCAGATCATGTTTGGCTTGAATGATGCCTCATTAAAGCTTCAGGGTTAACTTGCGGAAACAGTTCAAAGGCTGACAAGCAGACCTCCATCACCAACCTCTCATCAAATAAAGTCTCTCCCAAGAAATCCATTGAACTAAAAAATACTAAAGTGGAAGTCTGATAGAAAGACCCATGTATTGACATTGCTCAAGTCCAATGGAAGAGTCGAACACATTTCAAGAGAGGATGCATTAGGTCTGGATGCAACTGACCTCTTAGATCTTTTAGAACTTCAACTCTGCAGGGATGAGGATGATGAAGACTCCATGAACTTTGAGTTACAATTCAAAGGGCAAATCAGGGAGAAATTAATGATAGAATAAAGATCATGAATAAAGAAGTGTTTTGGCAACATCTGTTCTAGGGGGAGATTGCCGGCCCATGTAATCAAACCCAGAAGAACAGATGATACTGAAAGCCAAAACTGGTTCTCAACAATTGATCACTAATAAGAAATGCATGACCTAAGTTCTCTTCAATGACAGTGTTTCTATCAGCTGATGACTCTAAGTACTGTGCCCCTCAACAACTGTTATTCAAAGAACTGCTGATTATAAAAACTGAAGTCCTAACAACTGCTGTTTCTCATAGTACTGATGAAGACTAAAGCACTGCTGACTCAAGGCCTGATCACCCATTGAAGAAAGCACTGATATGCAACATCAGTGCTTAGGCAACAACAGTGGAAAACAACATCAGTGTTTATGTATCAGTTGTTTATTGTATCAGTGTTTTGAGGTTGTTAGTCTGTTAGATGTCACTGTCTAGGTGACGTCAGCATTAGATGCTCAGTGGTTAGGATTGTACTATAAATAGAACAGTACTTGTACTGTTCTATTAGCTCTTTTTCACCATCATCTTGTACGAACTAACTGTGAGCTCAGGTTAAGGGGGAATTTAGTGTTGCATGCATGCATAGTTGAATCTTGTAATTCATACAATCATTCGATTAATGAAATCATATTTTCTGAAAACTATTCTCCTGTGATTGTGTTATAAAGTTTACTTTCATTTCCGCTGCAAGTTATTCTCTGATTCATCTTTTATTTTAGTTAAATAACACAATCTAAACAAACTCAGATCCTAACAGCCAGGTAAGTACTCTTCGTTGTGGAAACGTATATAGTAAGGTCAACACTCCACCAACCATGGTTGAAGGTGTGGTGGAGGATGTAGATGAGAATGAGTCGGACTTGAACCTGTTAAAACTAATGTAAAAGTCACTGTTGAAATCGCTAATGACACAAATAAAACCGGTAAATCTAAGGAAGGGGAATCAATTCAACCACCCTTCCCTGAAGCTTTTAAGGAATCTAGCTAATAAGGGAGTAATTAATAAATGAGGACCTCAACAAGAGGAAATTTGGGAGGTGTTCAAACAGGTTAATATTAACTTACCATTAATTGATGCAATTAAACAGGTTCCAGCTTATGCCAAGTATTTGAAGGATTTGTGCATACAAAAACGACACCACAAATTCCCTAAGCAAATTGACTTAATTGAGCGAGTAAGTGTTGTTTTGACTGGGGTACTTCCACCTAAGTTGCGAGACCCAGGAACGCCTTTGATACCCATTCAAGTGGGTGATTTTAAAATGAATACGGCGTTGCTGGATCTCAGGGCTAGCGTGAGCATCCTCCTAGGAAGCTTATACAACCAATATGACTTTGGTCCACTGCGTCAAGCTGACACCACTGTGGTGTTGGATGATTTGACCCTTATGCTTCCTAGGGGGTTCGTTCATGATATGATCATTAAGGTGGAAGTGTTCTACCACCCAGTAGACTTCTTGGTGCTTGATTATGTATCATCTGACCAAATCAAGCAACCAAATGTTATTTTGGGCCGACCTTTCTTAGCCATAGCACATGCATTGATCGACTGTCGTTCTAGAACAGTCTTTATGACTTTTGGCAATAGAAAGGTTCGCTTAAATGTGTTTTCAAATGTTTCGGACCCTCTAACAAGTGATGAGTGTTTCATGGAAAATATTATTGATGGGTGCCATCCTCATCTTAAGAATGAAACCACCGAGATTTGTTCCATTTGGTGACAGTGCTGAATAGGAACATAATCATGAGTTGGAGGAAGAGGTGCAGAGTTTAGAGGCGATGGAAGTGTAGGATGGAAGGCCTCCATGGACTCATCAGGTTGAGAGTCTTCCGGCTGAAATCTCTTCAGGATTGAAGCCACCACTTTTAAGTCCACCGAAAGTGGAGTTAAAGGAGCTGCCACAACATCTGAAGTATGCATTCCTAGGAGAGGACTAGACTCTCCTAGTCATCATTGCAGCCAACCTGGAAGAGGACATGAGACCGCATTACTGAAGGTGCTAAAGGATCAATGTGCAGCAATCAGATGGACACTTGAGGATTTAAAAGGTATTAGTCCTTCTATTGTAGTCACACCCCAACCGATGACGGAAACATCGGGGCGCGACACTGAGCGAAACATATTGTCCAGGAGAATCCATAACAACCATTTGTTATAATATATTAAAGGTTCATGTCCCATACCACAAACATATAAAATAAAAACAGTTATTACAAACATTGTTCTCAAAGACAAATATCCATTCTGACAACTCAGATTTTATTTAGTTTGTTTCTAGACTCCATCCTAGCTCAATTCCATTAAACAACAAGCAAACATCCTAAGCACCTGTCATATACGTTAAAATAACGGTCAATACACATAGTGTAAAGGTGAGCATACAAGTTTAGTAGTAATAGTAGATTTCGAAAGCGTTTACGCGTAACCAGCATGTAACATGTATAATGTGAAGCTAGTAGGTTATCGACAATGAAATATGCATAGACAAGACTGCGAGTTGTAGAATGAGCAACACATATCACCACTGTGACACGTGAAGAGGTAACCTTAACAACCCTTGTCCACGACAGGTGCTGAGTCCAAACTATAGAACTATCGTTGCTAAGGCTGACGGCAACAATCACTGTGTTAACATAACATACAAGCATTCATCGAGTAACACGTAACATACAATAACGGTCAGCGTATAAATAGTGTTTGCGTTGTGTGATTGATGTGATTTAGAATAAGTAACATATGTAACACCCAAAAGCGTGTAAAGCAAAAATGGATCGAGTATACTCATAGGGATGGAAGTTAATGGATTGAAGGGAGCGCTAGAATGAATAGCCTGAACAGTTAGCGCTAGCATAAGCGAATGAACAGCGCGTAAAACGGTGAAAAGTGAGCAAGTGTAGAATGGTAACCCGATCGGATGGTCATTCGATCGGATGTCAATCCGTTCGGATGGCCATTCGGTCGGATTGACATTCGTTTGGGAAGGAAGTGTTCGTGTATGATGGCATTGAAGTTTTCGTTGTAGCATTTTGAAAACAGAGAAGTATCTCTACCCTTCAGGTCGATCGATCGAATAGTTGATCGATCGAACGGTCGTTCGATCAGAAAGCGATCCGATTGGCAGGACACTTAGTGAGAACAAGTTCACAGCAGGATGGTCACTCGATCGGATAGCAATCCGATCGGATGGCAATCCGTTAGAACTAATGGTCTTTGAAAATTATGAAAATGATTAAGTGTGGGACCAAGTGCAATCCGATCGGATTGCAGTTCGATCGGTTGACAATCCGATCGGATGGCAATCCGATCGGACGGCAATCTGTCCCAATGAATCTGATAATCTTGACTTGATCATCTTGAAAGTTTTGCGGTTTGTTCGAGATGGTATGATAACGTACTAAACAACGGAACCTCGTCAAGTCCCAAGTCGTACGATCGAACAGGAATCACCCTAATCCGACCAGCGGAGTGTTCTTTGACGGTTGTTCATGTTTACTCCGGAATCGGTTGTCTCCTTGATAGAAATCTGATCTCAGCCGACACTTCACTAAGAAATGAGTAGAAGACCAGAATAAGCTCCAATTCTATCGGTTTTGAGTGCATTCAGTGTAAAAGTGTTGAAAGAAAGTTAGAAACCATCTTTCAATCCTTTTAACGTTGAAAATGTTTAGATCTATGCGAAATAGTTATGAAATCATGTGGAAATCCTTCAGATCTGAGTAGTTCTTGGTGGAATGAAGCCAAATCTTGAAATTCATAAGAACTCCATGATGACATCATCCTAAAACACCTCAAATCCGTTGATTTCACGGTTAAAAGTTAAGATTCAAAGGTGAAAAAGATGAAGAAGTGCATGTAGATCATAGAAGTACAAGATTTGAGTGGAAAACTTACAAGAATCGCGAGAAATCGAGAGAAAGAAGGCCTTGAGCATGCAAGTCGAGTGAGAGAGAGCTGTCACAGGGGGGTATTTATAGGTTGCCAAAAAGGGAAAGTGGGTGCAAGTGTCGGATAGCCCACCGATCGGACGGCTATTTGATCGGACGACCATTCGATCGATTGTCTATTCGATCGAAGTGGTCCGACGAGTTGTGTTTCGGCGTTTCGTTTTGCGTGTTGAGCGTTGCGATGCGATTCGAGTGAGCGATGCAATAGTATTAACCATTAGTTACTCAAATAACATAACTACTATATCTAACATACAATCTCCATAAATAACTTGCGTTTAGCGTTTGCAATTAAATTGCGATGCGATAGAATTGCGATTGCGATTAAACACCTCAACATAAACATGACATGCACAAGTAACACATTATGGCACACACACGTAAAACAATATCCAGAACACATAATTTGAGTTGCGAATGCGATAGCGATGCGATTAGCGATAAGTTGATTAACGGTTAAACTTGCAATTAAACCTCGATTATTAATAGATACTCCACAAAATGAAACTAAAGCAAATAATTAATTGGATTTGATTACAAGTCCAGAAGCACAATCTACTAGTCAAGCAAGGAGTGACAGATCGCAATTAGCAATCTTTTCTTCCTTTGACTTTGACTTAGGCTTGTACTTTGACTTTCCAAAAAGCGGGTTGTTATAGCCTCCCCTACGTTAGGAAATTTTGTCCCGAAATTTAAGAAGTAGGTCTAACAAATAGTTGCGGGTACTTCGCCTTCATGTCACTTTCGAGTTCCCAGGTAAACTCGGCACAACGTATGCCTTCCCAGCGAACCTTCACTATGGGAATGCGTGAGTGTCTGAGCACCTTGGTTTCTCGTCCCATGATCTCGACAGGCTTTTCCACGAAGTGTAATGTTTCGTCCACTTGTAAATCTTCCAGAGGGACATGTAATTCCAGGTCGGCCAAGCACTTTCTGAGGTTCGAAACGTGGAAAGTCGGGTGGACATTACTAAGTTCCTCCGGTAGTTCGAGTCTGTAGGCCACTTTTCCAATCCTTTCCAGAATTTTAAAGGGTCCAACATATCGAGGCGCGAGCTTTCTTTTCTTGCCGAATCTGATCACCCCCTTCCAAGGTGCAACCTTTAGGAGTGCGTGATCACGAACGTCAAATTCAAGGGGCATGCGGCGTCTATCGGCGTAACTTTTCTGACGATTCCGAGCTTTCAGCAGATTGTCTCGAGTTTGGAGGATTTTGTCAGTCGTTTCTTGCAACAACTCAGGACCGGTAATTTGCGTGTCTCCGATCTCGTGCCATACAATAAGCGATCGACATTTCCTTCCGTATAATGCCTCAAATGGTGCCATTTGTATCCTAGAATGATAACTGTTATTGTACGAGAATTCGACCAAAGGTAAGTGTGCGTCCCAATTACCACCGAAATCTATGACACGCGAGCGAAGCACGTCTTCGAGGGTGCGAATCGTTCTTTCAGTCTGACCCTCGGTTAGGGGATGGAAAGCGGTACTTATATTAAGAGTAGTACCGAGAGCAGATTGAAATGTTTCCCAAAGACGCGAGGTAAACCGACCATCGCGGTCAGAGATGATGTCACGAGGCGTCCCGTGTTGACAGATGATTTCGTCGGTGTAGATTCGGGCTAATTTTTCTACCTTAAAGTCTTCTCGTATCGGCAGAAAATGAGCTGATTTAGTCAAATAGTCAACGACAGCCCAGATGCTGTGGTGGCCTGACGTCGTGCGCGGAAGTTTCGTTATAAAGTCCATAGCTATACTCTCCCATTTCCACATCGAGACCTCAGGTTGTACGAGTAAGCCAGAGGGTCTTTGATGCTCAGCCTTGACTTTGGAACAAGTCAGGCATTTCGAAACATAAAGAGCGATATCCCTCTTCATGCCCGGCCACCAGTACTTGTAGCGCATGTCCTGGTACATCTTGCCAGCACCGGGATGAATAGAATACCGAGATTTGTGGGCTTCGTCGATCAGAAGTTGTCGTAAGTTGGTACGCTTGGGAATCCAAATCCGGTCTAAGTAGTGAAAGATACCATTCGACTTAGTTTCGAGTTGGGCGCCATCGTTGATAATCCTTTCATTCTTCAAGGTGCGTTCGGTAAAACATGCATGCTGAGCATCACGGATGAGAGCTTCGAGATTAAACTGGGCTTGAGAATTACGAACGCTATGCAGATAGCTTCGTCGACTGAGAACATCAGCAACGGCGTTTGCTTTGCCTGGATGGTAATGAGTCTCAAAGTGGTAATCGTTGAGGAGTTCAACCCATCGGCGTTGGCGCATATTGTCACACCCCGACCGCGTTAAAACAACAAAATCGCGGCGGAAACGTCGGGGAGTGTCGTGGCAGAATTATCGTTTCATAACCATGGATACAAAAAGTGTTTCGTTTTATTGATAATATTAAACATTAACATTGTCGTAACACAAAACAAACAAGTTACATATCGACTAATATTGTTATTATGTCACTAAGGCCTCGTCCAGATCCTATGTGAGTCATGCATCCTAGTATTCATCATCAAGCATCAACACCTGAAACATATGTGAAAACAAAGTCAGCAAAGAAATGCTGGCGAGTACATAGGTTTTATAGGAGTGTCGGATTCATGGCTAGTTTAAATGTTGCAATACTTTATTAAAAACCTTGTTTTGAAAAGAGTATAATATTGCAACTTAATTAACCAACTCAAATCAAGCGGGCTATAGTTTATAAAACCTCGTAGCCATGATTCTTAACCCAAAAACATTTGTTTTAGTAAAGCAATTTGTAAAACATCTCGTATTAAATCGTTAATAAAACTCGTTAATAAATTTCGTTAATAAAACTCGTATGGGTTATATCATTTTGAAAACCTCGTTTGCGTGACATCGTTTCAAAATCGTTTACCCAAGTGAACTAAATAACGCCACGGTATGTAATAGGATGAAAACACTTATATATAAGAAGTACCAGCGGCATATCTACCATGTTTTCACCACATTACCCCCGTCCCGTTATCTACACACTTATCCAAGAACCAATCGTTTATTCAACTCGTTTAAATCTTGTATGAATCGTTCCCAAATCGTTAATTCGTTTAAATCATCCTCGTTTTAAGTGTGAAAACTATTTGTGGTTGCCTCGCTAATAACATTCAAACCTTCATGACTCGACTATCTCGCTCTCGCATTAATAAACCACCAAAGGGTAAATTAACATTCAGATTCTGTCATTACTGTGACACCTGTGTCACTTCAACCATCAAACAAATACCAAACCAATGAAATATTGTATTTCATACTTGGGATTTGTATAAATATTTGTATCGTTTGCACAAATCAATTCTTGTTTGATTTCAAGCTTTAAATCGCTTTCTGGAGGGTTATACGCGCTCTGATGCGTAGATATAACCAGTTTAATGCAACGAACACTCCAGAATAGTGAAATAGGCTTAACATACCTTAAATAACCTTTACATAACTTAGATGTAAGTTTTGGAAGGTTTGGTGTGGTGAAATCAAGTTTATTCGCTTACAGGGACTAAATTTGACAAACTGCGAAAGTATGCCAATTTGAACTGTAACAGACATTCCGGAACATGACCATAAGTTAAACACACCTTAAATATCCTTTATATATCTTAGAAATAGGCTTTGAGGGGTTCGGTGTGCTAAATAAACTTTTGGGTCATTCAGGGACTAAAAGTGTCAAAAAGTGCACAAGTTTGCACTTTCGCGCATAACATACGTTCTGAATACATCCGGACATCCAAAAATTTATGTAAGCACTAAAATATTTTATTTTAGTGTTTGGCATAAGAAAAATCCATTCGTCGCGCAATTTGGATCGTTTTTCGCGCTTATGCGCATTCCGTCGTAATTAACCGAACATCGCGATCGTACGACCAAACGAACGTTGGTGACCGACCGGATAATATTTAAATCCCACAAATATTCTGTTATGATTAAAATCTTATTTTAATCCGGTCCGTGTTGAAAAATAAATTAAAACGCCTAAAAACGTTATTTTTCAAAGTTTAAGCGCGTACCGTGTGTTTCTGCGCAACACAGTGCTTCTACTGCAAAACGCAGACAACGCAGCCAGTCCTGGAAACTGAAATTTATTTCAGTAATATCTTGGCGAGTTTATTTTTATAGAGTAATAAAAATAATTTAGAACGTCATAAACCGGGATTTAAACGCTAGATAAAATACCCAGTACCTAGTTAAATACCCGTTTTAGCCATATGCCAGGAATATGCTAAGGTATATGCTAAGGAATATGCCAGAAATATGCTTGGAATATGCTAGGAATATGCTTGGAATATGCTAGGAATATGCTAGGAATATGCTTGGAATATGCTAGGAATATTCTATATGAAAAATCCTATAAATACCCAACACTTTCAACCCCAAAAACCCACACCTTTGAAATCTGAATTTGCTCTCTAATTTGTTGTGTTTAACACTTCATATCTGAGAGTATTCGGATTCAAACCTTCCATTCTTGAACCCTTTGTAAGTGTTCCTTCGTTCTTTTATTCTTTTAGCGTTAAAGTTAAACTTTGTTTGACTTTCTGCGTTGACCAGTTTATGGTCAATGCGAAGTTCATTTGAACTTCATAACGTGAGCGTAATCACGATGGTTATAGTCCCTAGTGACCATACCTACTGATTACCACGTTATCTAGGCTCAGTGACGAGTCGTAGTTTCGGCCAAAATACGTGTTATTGTGTATTTTGTAACCAAACTACTTTTATGTATCAAAACCGTTTGTTTTGATACCAAACTTGTTTTCTAACTTAGGTAAGCATGTTTTAACGTGCTTAGCTCGTCACTTTTAGTTTTGTGCTTGTCTAGGGTCGTAAAGGTAAGCGATCTAATCAATCGCTTATACTTTCGAACCCGACCCGTTTGGTCGATCATTAGGATCCGACCAAACACATTAGGTGACCATAGTTGTATAGGGAATAACCTTTCGAGGTTATACCTTATGGTCACATCGTTTGAGTAGTTGTATGATAGGTAGTATATATGCCTTAGGTAAATTACCAAAATGCCCTTTTAACGCCAAAATTCATTTTTAGCATATGTAACATAACTTTTGGTATCTAAACTGGTTTGGTAACAATATTAGACATGTTAAGGCATATTTTACTTATCATAGGACTAGTTAGGCATTCCGAACGCGTTTCACGCGAATGACGCGTTAAAGTAGCATAAGCTACCTAAACGGGTCGTAAGCACTTAGGTTAGGTTTCATTGTAGTATGTAGGCTTAGTTAAACCATGTTACATGAGTTCTCATACTCATTTGGTTTACGAGCCCTCATTCTATCCGATCCTCCGATTTAGGTCCGTTTATTAATGTAGATACCTATATTATGTGCCGTTTGATATTCGTGACCTTCTAGCTTTGCTTGGTGGATATCTAAAGTCTATTGAGCAATCTCAAGTGAGTACATAGACCCCTCTTTTACTGTTTTCCAAACGTTTTGGGGTGAAACACATGTGCCTACTTGTTACTTTCATGCTTTCCTGTTTTCACATCATATACTTGCTATGTTCACTAGTACATTTATAGTACATGATTTCATTGTGTTTTATGCTATGTATGCCCATTGTGTGCGTACTTAGTACCTTGTTTTACATTACATTTCACGCTATGTATGTCCATTGCGTGCATACTTAGTACATTGTTTTACATTACACTTCATGCTATGTATGGCCATTGTGTGCATACTTAGTACATCGTTTTACATTACATTTCATGCTATGTATGTCCATTGTGTGCACATTTAGTACATTGTTTTACATTACAATTTGTTGCATATACTCATCTAGCATATGAACACATTTTATTACATTATGTGAACCATTTGTATCTATTGAACCATGTGAACCATTTGACAATAGACATTTGACTATACCTAAACATTTTTACAATTGTTAAACATTACATCTTGATGGTTTGGTTTGGGTAAGTGATTTAAGTAACGAGGCATGTGTAATATGATACAAGCATGGTGAATACGCCGCTGGTACTTCCTATATATAAGTGTTTGTATGGTATTACATATCGTAGCGTTATTTGAAGCAATTCAATTTGAGACATATAACATTTTATACAAATAACATACTTTTCACAAGACATTGATTTACAAATAACTTATCTTATACAAACTCATTTTACATGGTTATTCATTTAACCATACATTATTCTCTTATTTATACTTATCATCTGAACTTAATGTTTTTCAAACGATTTACAAAACAAATCAATTTACAAGGTTCATGACTAAACTTTATTAAACAACTCTTTCTAAACTTTCAAGTCATGAAACCTATTTTCACAAAACCTATGTATCTCACAGGCATTTTTATGCTGACGTACCTATTTTCACATGTGTTTTCAGGAGTTGATGCGTAGGACTTATCGAGACATACTTAGGCGGGCATGTGCCTTAGTGACTTAAAACAAGACAAGAACTAGTTATTTATGTTATGTACTCTTCATTTCTTGTTTAAAGACAATGTAACTCGCTTGTTTGATGAATAAAACAAAACTTTAATTTCCATGGTTATGAAACATTAATTCTGTTACAACACTCCCCGACGTTTCCGCCACGTTTCGTTGTTTTACGTGGTCGGGGTGTGACAGAAAAGATGGTATCAGAGCCAATGGTTATAGGGAATTAGGTTATTAGTAATACTTTGACCTAGTCTATAACCTTCCTAGGACCCTAACGCAAGTTTACTTGCGTTTAGTCATAAAACAATACCGTCACCTATCTTTAGGCGACGACCACAACAAGAACATAATTTTCAAAACCGCTTTGAAAACTAATCATCTGTTCTAGGATGATTGATTACTAGGTTTTGAACCCTCTGTTTTAAGGTTTTGAACCCCTTTGAATTTTCAAACTCTCGTCAAAGTTTTTGGTCCTAAATAGTGTGAACACGTGCAAACTGGAAGAGTGAATGCCTGTACCCTGAGTTTTCTGTCTAAGGCTAGAGTGTTCGTACAAATCCACATAATCGGACCAGTCACTCTTACCTGGGAACTCTTGGGGTGAGTGTCCACTTATAGGAGAGCATGTCTTCGCGATACATTATAAGGGTCTATTTGCTTTGATTCAGCCTTTGTGTGTCGTTTGTTGCTTCGTGGTTCAAACAAATGACCATCACCCATGATTTTGGTCGGTAATTGTAACGTCCTACTCTTACCCAATGCCATTTCATTTGTTTTCTCTCTTATTTCCCCTTTTAGAATGCCTCCACGACGCGAAAATCAGGTATCTATTGAAGAGCTGGTAGATGTCATTACACAGCAAATGACTGCTGCAATCCCGAACATCGTTGCTCAATGTAACCAAGCCCTCAACAACAATAATGCCCCCTGCAACTTCAAGACGTTCAACTCGGCTAAGCCATCAAAGTTTTATGGGTCTCAAGGAGCGACTGCACTTCTGCAATGGTTCGAGAGTCTAGAGAGCACCTTCAGGCATGTTCAATGCCCAAATGAGCGAAAGGTAGATTTCGCATCTGGTGTCTTTGAGAAACGGGCTTTGACATGGTGGAATGGTGTGATGAGAGATAGGGGTGCCAATGTGGCACTGGCTCAAACGTGGGAAGAGCTTCGAGCTCTGATGATGAAGGAATTCTGCCCTCGTCATGAGATCAGAGCATTAGAAAGGGAATTCGACGATCTTAAGCAAGACAGTGGTGAACATCGAGCATACACTGATCGATATGAGGAGCTGAGCCTGTTGTGTCCTACCATGGTTACGCCTTTGGATAAGGCGGTCGAAAAATACATTAATGGTCTCCCTGACTTAGTTCAGGACATTGTTACTGGTAGTAACCCCACTACGGTTAGGCAGACCATCGAGCTAGCTGCAACCTTGACTGAATCTCAGATCAGGAAAGGCAAACTTTTTCGGAAAGGCGACAAGAAACAAGCAGCTAATGTTCAGGAGGAAACCAAGGAAAGCAAAACCGAACCTTCTAAGAATCGTAAGGCTTCGCAGAATTGTGCGATTGCTGCTCAACCCAACCAAAACACCCGCAACCAACCAACTCAACCTCCTGCAAGGAAACCTTATGCCGGTACTGCACCGATATGCAATAAATGTAATGCACACCACTTAGCTCACCTACAGTGTCATTTATGTGCATCATGTGGGCGACTCGGTCACCTGGCAAATGCTTGTCGATTTGCCCCAAACCAAGGAGGTCCAAACCAACCTCAAGTAAATCCTGCGCAAGCTCGTTGTCCACCAGTTCCTTGCTTCAACTGTGACGAGATGGGCCATTTCCGAAGAAATTGCCCAAAGATTGCTAATGCGAATCCAGCGCAGGGATGAGCATCGGACCAACTAGAAGACAATGTTGTTTAGAAATAATCAAGCCTTATGTATTTTCTTTTGTTGTCAAGGTCCATGAAACAGTTGTTGTTGTTTATAAATAAATCTTTTTATTTTACATTGCAATGTACAAATGTGATGGCATGTATAAACAACGTATCCCCTACAATACCGACAATCAAGGAGCCGTATTCCTTGAAGAACAGATTACCCCCCCCCCCCCAAAAAAAATCTTTCCATTTTATGATCTCTTGCGATTTCCCACAAAAAAAAATAAAAAAATCCTAAGTACCCGTTTCTTCCAAGGAAATGAAGTACAAGGCGCAAGTTACAACTCTGTACGAATACCCAAAGTACCACTATAAATTCTTAATAGGGTACCTGAATATTGCGTTTTCTTGAAAACGAAATCGAATTTTTGGTAGATCATTCTATCTTTATAGATAGATTCTTGAAAATGATTAAAGTGGCAAATGAAATCCACGGATTGGATTCCTGGCATGCTTTAAGTATCCGCGTCCAAAGATAACAAATTAAAGGCTAAATTAAACAATTATGTGATTATGTGTTCTCTTTTTGTGTTTTTGTATGATCCAAAATTTTTTTTTATCAAAATCCTTGTAGAATCTTCCATATCTTTGTATAAGGGATTCGTCGTAGGATATCCAACGGTACTATCTTAAATCCTTAATGGACTTCTACGTTGTAGTTAAGTCCCTTGGATTATAAAGTACCATTCCAAAGTTTAAAGACATCCTCCGTCGATGTAGTTAAATATTCCTCTTGGGTAGTTTAGTTAAAGAGATCCTTTGTCGATCTAAGTTAAAGAGATTGGTTCGACAATCTAGTTAAATATATCATGTGTTGATATAGTTAAAGAGGCCCTCTGGTGGTCTAGTTAAAGAGATCCTTCGTCGATCTAAGTTAAAGAGATTGGTTCGACAATCTAGTTAAATATATCATGCGTTGATATAGTTAAAGAGGCCCTCTGGTGGTCTAGTTAAAGAGATCCTTCGTTGACCTAGTTAAATAGATTGGTTCGGCAATCTAGTTAAAGATATCATGTGTTTATGTAGTAAATAGGCCCTCAGGTGGTCTAGTTCAAGAGATTGTTCGTTGATCTAATCCTTTGGTGACCTAGTTAAAGAGGCTCTATTGCAGTCAAGTTAAATCACCACAGGATTATTCGTTTGATTTTTTTTCCCATACGCATTATGAAATGAACTGTGCGGACTGTGCAAGGAATTACGTAATTATGGAGGCCTACATAATTATGGAATTCAGTGCACAGAAACCACAGGAAGTTTTGTCATGTGTTAAGACCTATAGTGACAAGAGTAATGATACGGGAGAAGTCTTGGACTTTGACCGATGTCATTTTATCTTACACTTCCCAATCATGAATTCAAGTTTCCTATGATAAGTCTTCATGGGAAACGTTCTCCTATCCATAGTTTGAAACTCCATGTTTTGCTGCTACAAGGACTTCACCTTGAGGGATTAACAATTTCGCTAAGAACCCTATCATGGCCCAGAGTTCTACTTAGGGTTCAAGGGATACATTCAAAGCGAAAACATCACCTTTGTCCTCACAAGTTTCTCCTAAAATAAAATTTCGGGACGAAATTTCCTAAAGTAGGGGAGACTGTGACACCTGTGTCACTTCAACCATCAAACAAATACCAAACCAATGAAATATTGTATTTCATACTTGGTATTTGTATAAATATGTGTATCGTTTGCACATATCAATTCTTGTTTGATTTCAAGCTTTAAATCGCTTTGTGGAGGGTTATACGCGCTCTGATGCGTAGATATAACCAGTTTAATGCAACGAACACTCCAGAATAGTGAAATAGGCTTAACATACCTTAAATAACCTTTACATAACTTAGATGTAAGTTTTGGAAGGTTTGGTGTGGTGAAATCAAGTTTATTCCCTTACAGGGACTAAATTTGACAAACTGCGAAAGTATGCCAATTTGAACTGTAACAGACATTCCGAAACATGACCATAAGTTAAACACACCTTAAATATCCTTTATATAGCTTAGAAATAGGCTTTGAGGGGTTCGGTGTGCTAAAATAAACTTTTGGGTCATTCAGGGACTAAAAGCGTCAAAAAGTGCACAAGTTTGCACTTTCGCGCATAACATACGTTCTGAATACATCCGGACATCCAAAAATTTATGTAAGCACTAAAATATTTTATTTTAGTGTTTGGCATAAGAAAAATCCATTCGTCGCGCAATTTGGATCGTTTTTCACGCTTATGCGCATTCCGTCGTAATTAACCGAACATCGCGATCGTACGACCAAACGAACGTTGGTGACCTACCGGATAATATTTAAATCCCACAAATATTCTGTTATGATTAAAATCTTATTTTAATCAGGTCCGTATTGAAAAATAAATTAAAACGCCTAAACACGTTATTTTTCAAAGTTTAAGCGCGTACCGTGTGTTTCTGCGCAACACAGTGCTTCTACTGCAAAACGCAGACAACGCAGCCAGTCCTGGCAACTGAAATTTATTTCAGTAATATCTTGGCGAGTTTATTTTTATACAGTAATAAAAATAATTTAGAACGCCATAAACCGGGATTTAAATGCTAGATAAAATACCCAATACCTAGTTAAATACCCGTTTTAGCCATATGCCAGGAATATGCTAAGGTATATGCTAAGGAATATGCCAGAAATATGCTTGGAATATGCTAGGAATATGCTAGGAATATGCTTGGAATATGCTAGGAATATTCTATATGGAAAATCCTATAAATACCCAACACTTTCAACCCCAAAAACCCACACCTTTGAAATCTGAATTTGCTCTCTAAGTTGTTGTGTTTAACACTTCATACCTGAGAGTATTCGGATTCAAACCTTCCATTCTTGAACCCTTTGTAAGTGTTCCTTCGTTCTTTTATTCTTTTAGCGTTAAAGTTAAACTTTGTTTGACTTTCTGCGTTGACCAGTTTATGGTCAATGCGAAGTTCATTTGAACTTCATAACGTGAGCGTAATCACGATGGTTATAGTCCCTAGTGACCATACCTACTGATTACCACGTTATCTAGGCTCAGTGACGAGTCGTAGTTTCGGCCAAAATACGTGTTATTGTGTATTTTGTAACCAAACTACTTTTATGTATCAAAACCGTTTGTTTTGATACCAAACTTGTTTTCTAACTTAGGTAAGCATGTTTTAACGTGCTTAGCTCGTCACTTTTAGTTTTGTGCTTGTCTAGGGTCGTAAAGGTAAGCGATCTAATCAATCGCTTATACTTTCGAACCCGACCCGTTTGGTCGATCATTAGGATCCGACCAAACACATTAGGTGACCATAGTTGTATAGGGAATAACCTTTCGAGGTTATACCTTATGGTCACATCGTTTGAGTAGTTGTATGATAGGTAGTATATATGCCTTAGGTAAATTACCAAAATGCCCTTTTAACGCCAAAATTCATTTTTAGCATATGTAACATAACTTTTGGTATCTAAACTGGTTTGGTAACAATATTAGACATGTTAAGGCATATTTTACTTATCATAGGACTAGTTAGGCATTCCGAACGCGTTTCACGCGAATGACGCGTTAAAGTAGCATAAGCTACCTAAACGGGTCGTAAGCACTTAGGTTAGGTTTCATTGTAGTATGTAGGCTTAGTTAAACCATGTTACATGAGTTCTCATACTCATTTGGTTTACGAGCCCTCATTCTATCCGATCCTCCGATTTAGGTCCGTTTATTAATGTAGATACCTATATTATGTGCCGTTTCATATTCGTGACCTTCTAGCTTTGCTTGGTGGATATCTAAAGTCTATTGAGCAATCTCAAGTGAGTACATAGACCCCTCTTTTACTGTTTTCCAAACGTTTTGGGGTGAAACACATGTGCCTACTTGTTACTTTCATGCTTTCCTGTTTTCACATCATATACTTGCTATGTTCATTAGTACATTTATAGTACATGATTTCATTGTGTTTTATGCTATGTATGCCCATTGTGTGCGTACTTAGTACCTTGTTTTACATTACATTTCATGCTATGTATGTCCATTGCGTGCATACTTAGTACATTGTTTTACATTACACTTCATGCTATGTATGGCCATTGTGTGCATACTTAGTACATCGTTTTACATTACATTTCATGCTATGTATGTCCATTGTGTGCACATTTAGTACATTGTTTTACATTACAATTTGTTGCATATACTCATCCAGCATATGAACACATTATATTACATTATGTGAACCATTTGTATCTATTGAACCATGTGAACCATTTGACAATAGACATTTGACTATACCTAAACATTTTTACAATTGTTAAACATTACATCTTGATGGTTTGGTTTGGGTAAGTGATTTAAGTAACGAGGCATGTGTAATATGATACAAGCATGGTGGATACGCCGCTGGTACTTCCTATATATAAGTGTTTGTATGGTATTACATATCGTAGCGTTATTTGAAGCAATTCAATTTGAGACATATAACATTTTATACAAATAACATACTTTTCACAAGACATTGATTTACAAACAACTTATCTTATACAAACTCATTTTACATGGTTATTCATTTAACCATACATTATTCTCTTATTTATACTTATCATCTGAACTTATTGTTTTTCAAACGATTTACAAAACAAATCAATTTACAAGGTTCATGACTAAACTTTATTAAACAACTCTTTCTAAACTTTCAAGTCATGAAACCTATTTTCACAAAACCTATGTATCTCACAGGCATTTTTATGCTGACGTACCTATTTTCACATGTGTTTTCAGGAGTTGATGCATAGTACTTATCGAGACATACTTAGGCGGGCATGTGCCTTAGTGACTTAAAACAAGACAAGAACTAGTTAATTTATGTTATGTACTCTTCATTTCTTGTTTAAAGACAATGTAACTCGCTTGTTTGATGAATAAAACAAAACTTTAATTTCCATGGTTGTGAAACATTAATTCTGTTACAACACTCCCCGACGTTTCCGCCACGTTTCGTTGTTTTACGTGGTCGGGGTGTGACAATTACCCACCTAACCCACACATAACCATGGGTGTAGTACGATAATGGGATTTGTCAGATCCTATGGTACCATAACCTAATACTGGTCGGCTTGATCAATGCTAATGAATGTCATTCGTTATGTAATTACAACCAACTAGGTTATTCACTTTATTGAAATCGTTATTAGTTTAATATAAACCATCTTAATCGTTTTTGAAATCATCGTCATAATTTCGAAAATCGCTTTGAAAATCATCGTTAAAACCTTGAAAACATTTAGCACATATGAATCACCCCAAAACAATTGAAAACAGTAAAAATAAGGGAACTATGTACTCACTTGGAGTGCAAAGTATCCACAATCAATAGAACTTCAACAAACTCGAGCAAACCAGAGAAATCAAACAGCACCTAGTAATCGAATCACTAGTCAAACAATAGACACCTAAATCGGAAGATCGGATAGAATGAGGTCTAGTAAACCAAATGAGTGTTGGAACTCATGTGATATGGTTTAACAAATCCTACATCCTAAATCGGAACCTAACCTAAGTGCTTTCGACCCGTTGCGACCCATTAAGATAGCTTACGCTACTTTAACACGTCGTGCGCGCAAAAGCGCATTCGAGACGTCTAACTAGTCGTATGACAAGTGTTATATGCCTAAACATGTTTTAATATGTTGCATAATCAGTTACGTGACAAAAGTTTATGTTACATATGCTTAATTACCAATTATGCATGAAAAGGGCATTTTGGTCATTTACCTAAGGCATATAGACTACTTATCATACAACTAATTAAACCTAAGTGACCATAAGGTATAACCTCGGAAGGTTATTCCCTATGCAACTATGGTCACTAAACATGTTTGGTCGGATCCTAATGATCGACCAAACGGGTCGAGTTCGAAAGTCAAAGCGGGTGTTTAGTCCGCTTGACTTACGACTCTACACAAGCACCAAACTAAAAGTGATGAGCTAAACATGCTAGAACATGTTTAGTTAAGTTAGAAAACAGGTTTTGATATCAAAACAAGCGGTTTTGATACCCTAGAGTAGTTTGGTTACAAAATACGCATAAACATGCATTTTGGCCGAACCTACGACTCATCACTACGCCTAGTCAACGTGGTAATTAGTAGGTATAGTCACAAGGGACTATAACCATCGTGATTACGCTCACGTTGCAAAGTTCAACGGAACTTTGTGTTGACCATTGACTGGTCAAAGCTGAAAGTCAAACTTGTTTGACTTTAATGCTTGAAACTCAAGAACGAGCAAGAAGAGGACTTACAAAGGGTCCAAGAAGGATGTTTGGTCTAAAATAGCTCAGGTATGAAGTGCAAACATCCCAACTTAGAGCTGATTTCAGATCAAGTGTGAGAATGAAGGGAAGTGGGGGTTGCTATTTATAGTAAGTTAGGATCAATAGGATGATTCCAAGTGGTTTGAGGGAGTGATCTTGGCCATACATTTGGGTTAATGGTATTAGAATACAATGGGGGCCGAAAACCAGCTCCAGGTATTGCAAATATTACCTTAAAACCCCTGAATTTGGCCCAGATTGCTGTTTATGAAGTTTCTGTCTGACAAGGCCATGCGGCCCACGTAAGATATGGCTTGGGCTTACGCACCCCGCCTGGCCCATCTTTGGCAGATTGTCAAAACAGGTCCCTGCACATCAGAAACTTGCATTTCGGCTCATTTTTGACACGTTTAAGCCCCGTTAACCTCATTTCAAGGCTCTAAGATGAAGTTAAAGTATAGGGAACTTAAAACAAGCTAAAAAATATCTCGGACGTCGGCTCGTTTGGTCGTACGGTTGCGTTGTTCGGTTAATTACGACGGAAGTCGTAACGAACGCAAAAACGATCCAAATTAAGCGACGAATGGAATTTTATCATGCCAATCACTAAAATAAAATATTTTAATGATTACCTAAATTTTTGGATGTCCGGATATATTCAGAACGTAAGATATGCACGAAAATGAAAACTTGTGCACTTTTTGACGCTTTTAGTCCCTGAATGACCAATAAAGTTTGTTTTACCATACCGAACCCCTCAAAGCCTATTTCTAAGCTATGTAAAGAATATTTAGGGTATGTTTAACTTATGATCAAGTTCCGGAGTGTTCGTTACTATAAAAATCAGTATAGTTTTGCAGTTTAACACAAATAGTCCCTGCGATGGAACAAAGTTGATTTCAACACACCAAACCATTCAAAACTTATTTATAAGTTATGTGGAGGTTATTTAAGGTGTGTTAAGCCTATGTCACTATTCCGGAGTATTTTTCGCGTTATCTGACTGCGTTTACGCACCAGTTTGCGTATAACCTTCCAGAAAGGGATTTAAAGCTTGAAATTGGAGTCGAATCTAATTGAAAATTCACCAAACACAAATACACACATAATAACATCAAAACACATATAGTAACACCAAATCACATTGTTTTATTAATAATCATCATTTTTTTACATCGTACATCGATTACAGAGTACAGTTGTCTCAGTCTCCCCTACTTCAGGAAATTTCGTCCCGAAATTTTATATAGAGGAAGCTTGTGAAAAAAAATGCGGATATTTTGCCTTCATTTGGTCCTCACATTCCCAAGTAAACTCTGGGCCACGTTTGGACTCCCAACGAACTTTAACCAAATGAATCCGTATGTTCTTCAACTGTTTGAAAGTACGGTCCACGATCTCCACTGGTTTCTCGAAAAAGTGCATCGTTTCATCGATTCGGATCTCGTCGAGAGGAATCTGAAGATCAGCATCAGCTAAACACTTTCGCAAATTGGACACGTGAAAAGTCGGGTGAATATTTCCAAGCTCTGGAGGTAGCTCTAGTCGATAGGCAACCTCCCAATTCTTTCCACAATCTTAAATGGTCCCACATATCGAGGTACAAGTTTTCCTTTCCTTCCAAAGCTCACAACTCCCTTCCAAGGTGACACCTTGAGTAGGACACGGTCTCCGACTTGAAATTCTAAGGGCTTGCGTCGTAAATCCGCATAACTCTTTTGACGGCATCTAGCTGTCACAGGATTATCGCGAATTTTCTTGATTTTGTCTGTTGTTTCCAGAACGAGCTCAGGTCCAGTAAGCTGAGCTTCACCGGTCTCGTTCCAACAGACAGGTGAACAGTATTTTCGACCGTAGAGAGCTTCAAATGGTGCCATTTTAATGCTAGCATTATAACTATTGTTGTAAGAGAACTCGATCAATGGCAGATGAGAATCCCAATTACCACCAAAGTCTATCACGCATGCTCTAAGCATATCCTCCAAAGTTTAAATCGTCCTTTCAGATTGCCCATCTGTTTGGGGATGATAAGCAGTGCTTAGATTCAGTTGGGTTCCCAAAGCAGATTGCATGGTCTTCCAGAAATGAGATGAAAATCGAGTATCACGATCAGAAATGATATCCAAAGGAACACCATGTCGAGATACTATCAAATCAACATAAATCTTTGCAAGTTTATCAGCAGACAGATCCTCGCGAATTGGAATAAAATGAGCTAATTTCGTTAATCGATCGATAATAACCCAAATAGCATCATGACCTTTAGACGTACGCGGTAACTTAGTGATGAGATCCATCGCAATGTTCTCCCACTTCCAAACCGGTATCTCTGGTTGTACAAGCAAACCAGAAGGTCGTTGATGTTCAGCCTTGACTTTGAGACAAGTTAGGCATTTTGATACATACAAGGCAACATCCTTCTTCATACCAGGCCACCAGTACTGAGTACGAAGATCCTTGTACATTTTATCAGCACCAGGATTGATAGAATATCGAGACTTGTGAGATTCGTCCATCACTAGGGTGCGAAGATCGACTTATTTCGGAACCCACAAACGATCCTTAAGTAGAGTAAACCATCGTTTTTCCTTTCGAGCTTAAGCTCAAGTTGAAGCGGTAGCTCATCTTTCAATAAACCTTTGATCACATAGGATCGTTGAGCTTGAAGGACACGAGATTGGATGTTGAATAGAGCTTGGACAGAGTGAAGCTTGACTCGCTCTTTTCGACTAAGCGCATCGGCTACGACATTCGCCTTACCAGGAAGGTAGCGAATCTCGCAATCGTAATCGTTCAAGAGTTCAACCCAACGTCGTTGCCTCATGTTCAGCTCCTTCTGATTAAGAATATGCTTGAGACTTTTGTGGTCTGTGAAAACCACACACTTCGTTCCATAGAGGTAGTGTCTCCATATTTTAAGCACGAAAACCACAGCTCCTAACTCAAGATCATGAGTCGTATAGTTCTTCTCGTGAACTTTCAATTGTCTAGATGCATATGCTATAACCTTACCTCGTTGCATGAGGACGCAACCAAGGCCTAAGTTGGACGCGTCGCAATAGACAACGAAATCATCGCTTCCCTCGGGCAGAGATAAAACAGGAGCATTACATAACTTCTGCTTCAGCGTTTAGAATGCTTCTTCTTGCTTGGGTCCCCACTCAAAAGGCTTATTCTTTTGAGTCAAAGCAGTGAGTGGAACCGCAATCTTCGAGAAATTAGAAATGAATCGACGATAATAACCAGCAAGACCAAGAAAAGATCGAATCTCTGTAGGTGTCGTCGGCGTACTCCAATCCTTAATAGCAACAATCTTGGATGGATCCACATGAATACCCTGCTCGTTGACTATATGACCCAGAAACTGAACTTCTTTAAGCCAGAATTCACACTTGGAGAATTTAGCGAAAAGTTGTTCCTTCTTAAGGAGTTCCAACGTTAAGCGAAGGTGTTGCTCGTGATCGGCTCGAGTCTTCGAATAAATGAGAATGTCGTCGATGAACACAATAATGAACTTGTCTAAATAAGGTTTACAGACCCTATTCATTAAGTCCATAAAGATAGCTGGGGCATTCGTCAAACCAAAAGGCATGACAATGAACTCGTAATGCCCATATCTCGTGCGGAAAGCAGTTTTGGGAATATCTTCTTCGAGAACACGAAGTTGATGATACCCAGAACGCAGATCGATCTTAGAAAAATACGAAGCACCTTGCAGCTGGTCAAAGAGATCATCAATTCGAGGTATGGGATATCGATTCTTGATGGTAAGCTTATTAAGCTCACGATAATCGATACACATTCGAAAAGACCCATCGTTCTTTTTCACGAAGAGGACAGGAGCTCCCCAAGGTGAATAACTCGGATGGATGAATCCTTTATCAGATAACTCTTGAAGCTGTTTCGATAACTCTTGCATCTCTGACGGTGCAAGACGATAAGGTGATTTCGCGATCGGGTTGGAATTGGGTACAAGGTCAATATGAAATTCGACTTGACGAACTGGAGGCAAACCAGGCAGTTCATCAGGAAACACCTCTGGATAATCCCAAACAATTGGAATATCCTGAATACTCTTGCTCTTGCCTTTTTCCTCGGTGACATGTGCTAGAAAAGCAACATATCCTTTTCTCAAATACCTCTGAGCTTCCATACACGACATAAGCTTCAGTCCACCTGAAGGTTTCTCGCCACGAACTTCTATAATTACGCCAGAAGACAAAGGGATACGAACAATCTTATCGAAGCAACCCACCTCAGCGTGGTGTTTGGTTAACCAATCCATTCCAATGATAATGTCGAAGCTCCCAAGTTGCATCGGCGTGAGGTCAATAGGAAAAAGATGGTTATCAAGGTTTAACTGACAACCACGAATAACAGAATCGAGAACAAGAGGTTTACCAGTAGCAACTTCGACAGACAAGGGTTTCCTCAACTTAGTTCTAGGTATTGCAAGCAAAGGTTCAAAAGATAACGAAACAAAACTTCTATCGGCACCAGAATCAAAGATAATAGATGCAGGTCGATTATTAATAAGAAACGTACCATTCACCACCTCGTTGTCAGCCCTCGCTTCGTTTGCATTCAAATTGTATGCTCGCCCTCGAGCAGGATTCACGTTGACGTTCGCATTCGGGTTCGCATTAGCATTCGCGTTTGCATTCACCAGCCTTGGACAGTTGTTGCGGAAGTGACCAAACTCTCCACAATTGAAACATGAACCTGGTGGGAATCTAGCAGCATTCCCTTGTACCGGAGCTTGAACCTGGGCAACTTGATTTTGTCCTAAACGACAAACATTGGCCAAATGCCCAAGTTTACCACACGTCGAGCACTGCTTACAAGCTTGTTGTGCAACATGATGACCGTTGCAGCGAGCACAATGAGGCGCGGTACCAGCATATGCCTTCTTTGTAGGAGGTTGAGTCGGTGGGTTCTGATTAGTCTGTGCCGTAACAGCAAAATTCTGGGCACCCTTTCGCTTCCTCGATTTCTTCGACGACTCACCTTCTTTACCCTTACCCTTTTTCTTGTCCTTCCCAGAATCAGTCGCCTTCTTTTTATCACCCTTGCGGGTGAGTTTACCCTTCCTGACTTGAGTCTCAGTCAGGGTAGTAGACAACTCGATCGCTTGACGAAGGGTAGTAGGATTAACACCGGTCAAAATATCCAGCATAGAATCGGGTAGACCATCGATATATCTCTCGATTGCTTTCTCTGGTGGGGTAACCATGGTGGGACACAATAGACTGAGTTCCTCAAAACGATCCGTGTACGCACGGTGCTCAGCCTCATCTTGCTTTAAATCGTCAAACTCTCGTTCCAAAGCTCGAATTTCGTGACGGGGACAAAACTCCTTCATCATGAGAGCCTGAAGCTCTTCCCATGTTTGTGCCAACGCCACTTCGGCACCCCTATCGCACATAATACCATTCCTCCAGGTAAGCGCTCGCTTCTCAAACACGCTTGATGCAAATTCAACCTTACGCGCATTCGGACACTGCACATGCCTGAATGTGCTCTCGATACTCTCGAACCACTGCAGGAGCTCAGTTGCTCCTTGCGACCCAGAAAACTTAAGCGGCTTAGCAGAATTGAAATTCTTGAAATTACACTGTGCATTATTGTTGTTATTATTGTTGTTGTTGTATATCTCATGGACTTGGGTCACAACACCGGGAAGCACAGCAGCCACTTACTGAGAGACCAGGGCTGCGATTTCTTCAATAGTAAAAGATTGTGCTTCACGTCCAGGAGGCATGGTCTAACAAGGAGATATGAGAAACGAGTGACGTTGATAATTAGGAAAAGCAAAAGAGGTATCGACAAAACACAAGGAAGGCGATCATTTGTTCGTTACCTCGAACAAACAAACGACACGCAGTGACTAATCAAAGTAAATGGGTCAGTATAATGTATCGCCGAAGACATGCTCTCCTATAAGTGAACACTCACCCCAAGAGTTCCCAGGTAAGAGTGACTGGTCCGATTATGTGGATTTGTACGAACAATCTAGCCTTAGACAGAAAACTCAAGGTACAGGCATTTACTCTTCCAGTTTGCACTTGTTCACATTATTTAGACCCAAACTTTGACGAGATTTTGAAAACTTAAAGGGTTCAAAACCTTATAACAAAGGGTTCAAAACCTAGTATTCAATCATCCTAGAACAGATGATTAGTTTTCAAAGCGGATTCGAAAATTGTGTTCTCTTTGTGGTTATCACCTAAGGGTAGGTGACAGTTTTGATTTAAAAATCTAAACGCAAATCTCTTTGCGTTAGGGTCCTAAAAGTTATAGTCTAGGTCAAAGCATTACTAATAACCTAATTCCCTATAACCATTGGCTCTGATACCAACTCTTCTGTCACATCCCGGCCGCGTTAAAACAACAAAACCGCGGCAGAAACGTCGGGGAGTGTCGTGGCAGAATTATCGTTTCATAACCATGGATACAAAAAGTGTTTCGTTTTATTGATAATATTAAACATTAACATTGTCTTAACACAAAACAAACAAGTTACATATCGACGAATATTGTTATTATGTCACTAAGGCCTCGTCCAGATCCTATGTGACTCATGCATCCTAGTATTCATCATCAAGCATCAACACCTGAAACATATGTGAAAACAAAGTCAGCAAAGAAATGCTGGCGAGTACATAGGTTTTATAGGAGTGTCGGATTCATGGCTAGTTTAAATGTTGCAATACTTTATTAAAAACCTTGTTTTGAAAAGAGTATAATATTGCAACTTAATTAACCAACTCAAATCAAGCGGGCTATAGTTTATAAAACCTCATAGCCATGATTCTTAACCCAAAAACATTTGTTTTAGTAAAGCAATTTGTAAAACATCTCGTATTAAATCGTTAATAAAACTCGTTAATAAATTTCGTTAATAAAACTCGTATGGTTTATATCATTTTGAAAACCTCGTTTGTGTGACATCGTTTCAAAATCGTTTACCCAAGTGAACTAAATAACGCCACGGTATGTAATACGATGAAAACACTTAAATATAAGAAGTACCAGCGGCGTATCTACCATGTTTTCACCACATTACCCCCGTCCCGTTATCTAAACACTTATCCAAGAACCAATCGTTTATCCAACTCATTTAAATCTTGTATGAATCGTTCCCAAATCGTTAATTCGTTTAAATCGTTTAAATCATCCTCGTTTTAAGTGTGAAAATTATTTGTGGTCGCCTCGCTAATAACATTCAAACCTTTGTGACTCGACTATCTCGCTCTCGCATTAATAAACCACCAAAGGGTAAATTAACATTCAGATTCAGTCATTACCCACCTAACCCACACATAACTATGGGTGTAGTATGATAATGGGATTTGTCAGATCCTATGGTACCATAACCTAATACTGGTCGGCTTGATCAATGCTAATGAATGCCATTCGTTATGTAATTACAACCAACTAGTTTATTCACTTTATTGAAATCGTTATTAGTTTAATATAAACCATCTTAATCGTTTTTGAAATCATCGTTGTAATATCGAAAATCGTTTTGAAAATCATCGTTAAAACCTTGAAAACATTTAGCACATATGAATCACCCCAAAACAATTGAAAACAATAAAATAGGGGAACTATGTACTCACTTGGAGTGCAAAGTATCCTCAATCAATAGAACTTCAACAAACTCGAGCAAACCAGAGAAATCAAACAGCACCTAGTAATCGAATCACTAGTCAAACAATAGACACCTAAATTGGAAGATCGGATAGAATGAGGTCTTGTAAACTAAATGAGTGTTGGAACTCATGTGATATGGTTTAACAAAGCCTACATCCTAAATTGGAACCTAACCTAAGTGCTTTCGACCCGTTGCGAACCATTAAGATAGCTTACGCTACTTTAACACGTCGTGCGCGCAAAAGCGCATTCGAGACGTCTAACTAGTCGTATGACAAGTGTTATATGCCTAAACATGTTTAAATATGTTGCATAATCAGTTACATGACAAAAGTTTATGTTACATATGCTTAATTACCAATTATGCATGAAAACGACATTTTGGTCATTTACCTAAGGCATATAGACTACTTATCATACAACTAATTAAACCTAAGTGACCATAAGGTATAACCTCGGAAGGTTATTCCCTATGCAACTATGGTCACTAAACATGTTTGGTCGGATCCTAATGATCGACCAAACGGGTCGAGTTCGAAAGTCTAAGCGCGTGTTTAGTCCGCTTGACTTACGACTCTACACAAGCACCAAACTAAAAGTGACGAGCTAAACATGCTAGAACATGTTTAGTTTAGTTAGAAAACAGGTTTTGATATCAAAACAAACGGTTTTGATACCCTAGATTAGTTTGGTTACAAAATACGCATAAACACGCATTTTGGCCGAACCTACGACTCGTCACTAAGCCTAGTCAACGTGGTAATCAGTAGGTATAGTCACAAGGGACTATAACCATCGTGATTACGCTCACGTTGCAAAGTTCAACGAAACTTTGTGTTGACCATTGACTGGTCAAAGCTGAAAGTATAACTTGTTTGACTTTAATGCTTGAATCTCAAGAACAAGCAAGAAGAGGACTTACAAAGGGTCCAAGAAGGATGTTTGATCTAAAATAGCTCAGGTATGAAGTGCAAACACCCCAACTTAGAGCTGATTTCAGATCAAGTGTGAGAATGAAGGGAAGTGGGGGTTGCTATTTATAGTAAGTTAGGATCAATAGGATGATTCCAAGTGGTTTGAGGGAGTGATCTTGGCCATACATTTGGGTTAATGGTATTAGACTACAATGGGGGCAGAAAACCAGCTCCAGATATTGCAAATATTACATTAAAACCCCTGAATTTGGCCCAGATTGTAGTTTCTGAAGTTTCTGTCTGACAAGAAGACGCGGCCCGTGTAAGATATGGCTTGGGCTTACGCGCCCCCTGGGCCATCTTTGGCAGATTGTCAAAACAGGTCCCTACACATCAGAAACTTGCATTTCGGCTCATTTTTGACACGTTTAAGCCCCGTTACCCTCATTTCAAGGCTCTAAAATGAAGTTAAAGTATAGGGAACTTAAAACATGCTCAAAAATATCTCGGATGTCGGGTCGTTTGGTCGTACGGTTGCGTTGTTCGGTTAATTACGACGGAAATCGTAACGAACGCAAAAACGATCCAAATTAAGCGACGAATGGAATTTTATCATGCCAATCACTAAAATAAAATATTTTAATGATTACATAAATTTTTGGATGTCCGGATATATTCAGAACGTAAGATATGCGCGAAAATGCAAACTTGTGCACTTTTTGACGCTTTTAGTCCCTGAATGACCAATAAAGTTTGTTTTAGCATACCGAACCCCTCAAAGCCTATTTCTAAGCTATGTAAAGGATATTTAGGGTATGTTTAACTTATGATCAAGTTTTGGAGTGTTCGTTACTATACAAATCAGTATAGTTTTGCAGTTTGACACAAATAGTCCCTGCGATCGAACAAAGTTGATTTCAACACACCAAACCATTCAAAATTTATTTCTAAGTTATGTGGAGGTTATTTAAGGTATTTTAAGCCTATGTCACTATTCCAGAGTATTTTTCGCGTTATACTGACTTCGTTTACGCACCAGTGTGCGTATAACCATCCAGAAAGCGATTTAAAGCTTGAAATTGGAGTCGAATCTAATTGAAAATTCACCAAACACAAATACACACATAATAACATCAAAAAACATATAGTAACACCAAATCACATTGTTTTATTAATAATCATCACTGTTTTACATCGTACATCAATTACAGAGTACAGTTGTCACACATATTCAGTTCTTTCTGGTCAAATATGTGTTGTAGGCTCCTATGATCGGTGAAGATCGTACACTTGGTACCACAAAGGTAGTGTCGCCAAATCTTTAACGCAAAAATAACTGCACCTAGCTCGAGGTCGTGGGTTGTATAATTCTTCTCATGGATCTTGAGCTGTCGAGAGGCATACACGATAACCTAGTCCCGTTGCATGAGGACAAAACCAAGACCGAGGTTGGAGGCATCGCAATAGACTACGAAATCGTCATTTCCGTCAGGAAGTGAGAGCACAGGAGCATTGCAAAGCATAGCTTTGAGAGTTTGAAAGGCCTCCTCTTATTTAGTTCCCCAAACAAAAGGTTTGTCCTAATGCGTAAGCGAGGTAAGTGGCACCGCGATTTTAGAGAAACCTTCGATAAATCGGCGATAATTGCCCGCTAGTCCGAGAAAAGAACAGACTTCAGATGGGTTCTTAGGTGTAACCCAACTCTTAACAGCTTCGATCTTTGCGGGGTCGACGTGAATTCCTTGACTATTGACAATGTGACCCAGGAATTGAACCTCCTCAAGCCAGAATTTGCACTTGGAGAACTTGGCATAGAGACGGTTTCCCTGGAGTAACTCAAGAACCAAACGTATATGCTACGAGTGTTCGGTTTTTGATTTGGAATAGATCAGGATATCATCGATGAACACGATGACGAAGCGATCAAGAAAGGGTTTCCACACGCGATTCATTAGATCCATGAAAACTACGGGAGCATTAGTCAAACCAAAAGGCATAACAACAAACTCGTAATGGCCATAACGGGTTCGAAAAGCGGTTTTAGGAATATCCTCCTCTTGAATGCGTAATTGGTGATAGCCTGAGCGTAGATCGATCTTCGAGAAACACGTATCACCTTGTAACTGATCAAACAAATCATCGATTCGAGGCAAGGGATAGCGATTCTTAATAGTCAGCTTATTAAATTCCCTGTAGTCGATGCACAACCGAAACGAACCATCCTTTTTTTTGAAGAAAAGGATAGGTGCGCCCCAAGGAGAGGTGCTAGGGAGAATGAAGCCTTTATCAAGTAGTTCCTGGAGCTAACTCGAGAGTTCACGCATTTAAGAAGGAGCGAGGCGATAAGGCTGTCACACCCCCAAAATCCACATGCGAAGTATCACCGCTTGGAGGCGTGACTGACCAGGATCAAGCCACCAATCATATTGAACAAAGCGTGTAAACAAATATAAAATCCAACACAATACAATTGGTGTCCAATCAAAACATAGTTTAAGTTGCAAGCAGAAGCATATTGTCTAAAACCAAAGCATAAGTTTAAATGTTTCAAATGTTTAATATGGCACACGACTGTCCATGTCCCACAATGACTACGCCTCCCCGTGCAAGCTCCATAAGCATCTAACGACCTGCAAGGCATGCAACAACGAGTCAACAACAAAGTTGAGCGAGTTCACAGTTGGTTGTTTAGTTTTAGTGTTTGTTTCGAAAACCATGAGTTGTTTCGTAAACCACGAGTTAACCAATATCCTTGTTTCCCAAACCATATCCAAAACCAGTGGGGGCTTCCCCATGTAAACCACTAGACCGTTACCATATCGACAACTGACGAACAATAAGTTGTGCCCTACGTCAATGTCTATCATCATTGACTAAGTGCCAGATCCATTAGTACACGCCCGTCCTACCGGCACGGTGTGAGGCTTGTCAACCCTAATAGCGCTATTAACTAAAGACCTGCTCGCCATTGGCCCGGCGATTAAGTCGATATAAAAATGAGGGACTTCATGATAGAGTTTTGTCTAGTAAGTTAATGTTGTCGTCCTTCCTATGGAGGAGCGGAGGTACGTAATCTACCCAAGGAGATTACGCAGGTTCAATGTTATCGTCCTTCCTATGGAGGAGCGGAGGTACATATTCTACCTAAGGAGAATATGCAGGTTCTATTTAATCTCTTTACCCATTCCCTAACCAACGGGAATCCCATGCCTTGTAGAAAGTGTGAACTCACCTTGGTTTGCTCGGAAGATAAGCAAAATGGTCACTTGAGCTATGTGTGGTCAACCACGTCCTAACATGGTTACCATACAAGTCAGGTCTAGGTTCAAGTAATGCACATAATTTTTACACATAGCCTAACAGGTTACAACACGTAATGATCATGGCAAACACGTAGAATCACGTTAACGGTCGAGTACACACACATAATGCCCAAATTGTGCGACTCAGATGATTGGGCCGTTGAGCTTGTGCGAGCCCAATCATCTTGTGCGATTTAATATTAAAGCCCAATGACAACCGGCCCAACCTACTGTGCGATCAGCATAACTTTTGCGATCCACAATGGGTTGTGCGATTCAATCCAAACCCGGCCCAAGTAACATAAGCAGTCCAGCATGTAAACGGCCCAAACAGATAAACATGAATCAAATTGTGCGATCCATTTGATCTTGTGCGACTCGGAACATCTTGTGCGACTGGGTTCTGGGCTTTAAGGCCCAAGCTACATAATAAAGTCCAAACAGTATGTGTGGCCCAAGCCTTGTGCGATCGGCACTGTCTTGTGCGATCCACAAGGTCTTGTGCGATCATGCATAACTAAGCGGTAGCCTGTGCTTATGTAGTTGCACTAAGCTTGTGCGATGCACCTTGTGCGATCAGATCAGGTCTCGTGTGACCTGATCTTGTGCGACTGACAAACTTGTGCGATTGGTTATGAGATTTTCCTAATATCATGCAATTCATTTAATTATCCTAACGGTTTCCATTTAACTTGCAAGATTCAATTTTAACAGTTTCCATTCATGTGATATTCGATCAAATCAAGCAATTTTTATTAATTTCTCATGAACCTTAACAATTTATCAAGCACAAACAGTAACCATAACACCTAAACATATTAACATGGTTTATGTTTTTGATCACTAGTATGTATTCTATCATGACTTCACAACAAATCGTCTAAACATAAACACATCATAGCCGAGTAACATACATTCAGTTCTTGATTAACATCGTGCAAATTCCGAATCAAATGAACATTATCAAATATACATGTGAGCCGATTTTTATGAACACAAACCCTTAACAATTTTCATCATAATCAAACACATAGCATCCCTAAATCATCATGTAAAACATGTAAGCCAACACATCATCAATCGTGCAGTCAAAAGTAATACACTAACCGGTTAAAGAATGGAACGAGGGTTGATCCGAACGAGAAAGCTTCGAGAGAGATGGGATGTTGTTGCCGTCGGGTTTGAGAGGAAGAGGAAGGAGAGAACTAGGGTTTGTGTGTGTTTGTGTTTTGCAAGTAATGACAAACAAATTCCCACAAGAGTGTTTGTATGCGTAAGGGGAGTGGGCCGACCCCATACATGGGTTGCCCTTGGTTCGGATACAAAGAGTGACGCCCGAATGGGCTTGTGCGATCGGCCAAGTGTTGTGTGATCGGGCTTGTTTCGTGTGATCATATTACATACATACATGCATTACACATAGTCACATAACATAACAACATAACCTTCAATTGATCATCAAAGTTCACATAATCACATAACGTTCACATCGGTTACATCAAAGTACAAAGAGAGGTTCGAAATACGAGTTGTCACATTATCCCCAAGTTGAAAGAAATTTCGTCCCGAAATTTAGCACGTACTCACTGAGGAAGCTAGTTAAGTTGCATGGTTTTCCTGGTTTTCCTGGGGTGCCACATCCTTCCCCCGGTTGGTTTGAAATTTCGTCCCAGAATTCCGCAGTAGCTTCAGCCTCAGTAGTGGTTTCGTTGTTCTCGAACAACTGGGGATACTTGTGCTTCATCTGGTCTTCTCGTTCCCAGGTAAACTCTGGGCCACGACGGGAGTTCCAACGAACTCGAACAAGAGGAATTCTGGTACGCTTGAGAATTTTCACATTTCGGTCAGTAATCTCTACTGGTTCTTCGACGAATCGCAACTGCTCGTCGATGGTGAGTTCCTTCAAAGGAACTATGAGGGTCTCAACTGAGAGACACTTCTTTAGATTCGACACATGAAATACGTTGTGAACTCCACTGAGTTCTGCGGGTAGGCTCAGTTTGTAGGCCACTTTCCCTATTTTCTCAATGATGTCGAAAGATGCAACGTATCGCGGGTTGAGTTTGCCACGTTTTCCAAAACGAACAACACCTTTCCAAGGTGAGACTTTGAGTAGCACTCGATCCCCAACCTGGAACTTGAGTGGTTTCCTAGGCTTGTCAGCGTAGCTTTTCTGACGGTCACGAGCTGCCGCCATGCGTTGCTGTATCTGAGCAATCTTCTCAGTTGTGTCTACCACAAGTTCTGGGCCAGTGATTTGGCTGTCGCCAACTTCTGCCCAACAGAGAGGTGATCAGCATTTACGTCAGTAGAATGCCTCAAACGGAGTGGCCTGACTGCTAGTGTGGTAACTGTTGTTATACGAAAACTCCACTAACGGAAGATGCTTTTCCCAGCCGTTACCAAAGTCGATCACACATGCCCTAAGCATGTCTTCAAGAGTTTGGATGGTGCGTTCAGACTGCCCATCCGTTTGCGGGTGATATGCCGTGATCATGTCCAAATGTGAGCCAAAGGACTTATGCATTGCTTGCCACAATTCAGAGGTAAAACGCGCATCACGATTAGATATGATAGAGGTTGGCACCCCATGCCTCGAAACCACTTCCTTTAAATAAACGTCTGCTAAAGTAGAGAACTTGTCAGTTTCTTTGACAGCCAGGAAGTGTGCAGACTTAGTCAATCGATCCACTATCACCCAAATAGTATCATTTTCGCGCTGAGATCTAGGCAGGCCAGTAACGAAATCCATGGAAATTTTCTCCCATTTCCATTTTGGGATCTCTGGTTGTTGAAGTAGACCTGATGGTTTCTGGTACTCGACTTTGACTCTCGCACAAGTCAAACATTTACTGACGTGAGCTGCTATGTGAGCTTTCATGCTAGGCCACCAGTATGTAGTTTTGAGATCATGGTACATCTTATCCGAACCAGGATGTACTGAGTAACAAGACTTGTGTGCTTCATCCATCACCAGTTCGCGTAAGTTTCCATAAAGAGGGGCCCAAATGCGCCCTGTTACGTAGTATGTGCCGTCTTCCTTTTGTTCTAACCGTTTCCTCGATCCTCGCAGGGAGTCCGCCCTGATGTTCTCTGCTTTCAAAGCTTCTAGCTGAGCATCCCGTATCTGAGTAGGAAGACTAGATTGGATGGTAAGTTGTAACGCGCGTACTCGCTTAGGTTTTGTTTCCTTTTGACTGAGGGAGTCGGTCACCACATTGGCTTTGCCCAAATGGTACTTGATCGCGCATTCGTAATCATTCAAGAGCTCGACCCATCAACGTTGTCGCATGTTTAACTCCTTTTGCTTGAAGATATGCTCGAGACTCCTATGATCGGTGTAAATGGTGCACTTGGTACCGTACAGGTAATGTCTCCATACCTTAAGTGCGAAAACAACAGCTCCCAGTTCCTAATCATGTGTAGTGTAGTTCCTTTCACAAACTACGGGAACGTCTTTCACTTCTGGGTTTCCTTTCTTTTCCTTCTCCGCTACTACAATGTTAGCCAAGAAAGCTCTGTATTCCTTGTGGAGATACTTGCTTGCTTGGACACATGACATGAGTTTGAGACCTTTTGAAAGAGTTTCACCATACACACAAAGGTGATCACCATTAGCGAGCGAGAAATGAATCATCTTATCGAAGAAAACAACTTCAGCACGATTCTCGCGAAGAACATCCATGCCTACTATGATGTCAAAACTACCGAGCTGCATTGGAATAAGGTCGATAGGGAAGACGTGATTGTTGAGTTCAAGCGTACAATCATGTAGAACCGAATTGACAGTGACGGTTCTTCCGGTGGTAATTTCAACATCGAACGTCGAGGGGAGATGGGTGCGCTTACGATTAAGGAGCTTTTCGAATTCAAACGTTACAAAACAGTTATCTGCTCCAGTATCAAATAAACACGAAGCATATATACCATTCACAAGGAACGTACCATTGACCACATTGTTGTATGCTAAGCCTGACGGGCGTTGATGTTGAAGGTACGTCCGTGGGCTGCTGGCTGCTGCTGTTGTTGTTGTTGTTGTTGCTGTTGCTGGGGCTCTTGTTTCACTACCCTGTTGGGGCACATGTTTGCAAAGTGGTTGGGATCACCACATGCGAAGTAAGCTCGAGCATGAGCCGCGGGTGCAGGAGCTGCTTGTTGGCCCTGGGGAGTAGGAAGTAGAGCTTGTGGTGCAGGAGCTTGACCTTGAGCTGGAGCTGGAGCTTGACGTGGACCTGTACGGCAGTTTGCTGTGAAGTGGCCGTACATATTGTAATGAACACAGAACCGGCATGCGAGACCAACCGGGTGATGATAAGTAGAAGTAGGGCAAAGCGGGGCAACAGTAACTGCATAGTTCTTGTTGCTGGAGTTGTTGTTGTTCTTCCTCTTGCGACGTGAGAGCTTCGAAGGTTGCGGTGCGGCGGTGGATTTAGCGGTGGGAGCAGCGGTGACTTGATGCAGATTCTTGGAGGCTTTGTCGAAATAACCAGCCATGACTCGCTTTTTGTTGATCTCAGCGGCGAGCAGGTAGGGTTTGTAAGCCTTATTTAGACAAGTTCATCATTGTGTTTATCGATGATATTCTCATTTATTCGAAGTCTCGAGCCGATCACGAGCAACACCTTCGTTTGACTTTGGAACTCCTGAAGAAGGAACAACTTTTTGCTAAATTCTCCAAGTGTGAATTTTAGCTTAAAGAAGTTCAGTTTTTGGGACATATTGTCAACAAGCAAGGTATTCATGTGGATCCATCCAAGATTGTTGCAATCAAGGTTTGGAATACACCAACAACACATACATAAATTCGTTCTTTCCTTGGTCTCGCTGGATATTATCGTCGTTTCATTTCGAATTTCTCGAAGATCGTGGTTCCACTCACTGCTTTGACTCAGAAGAATAAGCCTTTTGAGTGGGGACCCAAGCAAGAAGAAGTGTTTCAAACGCTGAAACAGAAGCTATGTGACGCTCCTGTTCTATCGCTGCCCGAAGGAAACGATGATTTTGATGTTTATTGTGATGCGTCCAACTTAGGCCTTGGTTGCATTCTTATGCAACGGGGTAAAGTTATAGCTTATGCGTCAAGACAGCTGAAACTTCACGAAAAGAACTACACAACTCATGATCTTGAGTTGGGAGCTGTGGTTTTCGCGCTTAAAATCTGGAGACACTACCTCTATGGTATGAAGTGTGTGGTTTTCACTAACCACAAAAGTCTCCAAAACATTCTTAATCAGAAGGAGTTGAACATGAGGCAACGACATTGGGTTGAACTCTTAAACGATTACGATTGCGAAATTCGCTACCATCCTGGTAAGGCGAATGTCGTAGCCAATGCGCTTAGTCGAAAAGAGCGAGTCAAGCTTTATTCTGTTTGAAATCTATCTGATATTCAAACTCGTGTTCTTCAAGCTCAACAATCTTGTGTTTCACAAGATTTGATAGGTAAGGAATTACCACGTCAACTTGAGCTTAAACTTAAAGCGAAGGACGATGGTTTACTCTATTTCAAGGATCGTTTGTGGATTCCGAAACAAGACGATATTCGCACATTAGTGATGGACGAATCTCATAAGTCTCGATATTCTATCCATCCTGGTGCTGATAAAATGTACAAGGATCTTCGTACTCAGTACTGGTGGCCTGGTATGAAGAAGGATGTTGCCTTGTATGTATCGAAATGCCTAACTTGTCTCAAAGTCAAGGCTGAACATCAACGACCGTCTGGTTTGCTTGTACAACCAGAGATACCGGTTTGGACGTGGGAGAACATTGCGATGGATCTCATGACCAAATTACCGCGTACATCTAAAGGTCATGATGCTATATGGTTTGTTATCGATCAATTAATGAAGTCAGCTCATTTTATTCCGATTCGCAAGGATCTATCTGCTGATAAACTTGCAAAGATTTATGTTGATGAGATTGTATCTCGACATGGTGTTCCTTTGGACATTATATCTGATCGTGATGCTCGATTTTCATCTCATTTTTGGAAGACCATGCAATCTGCTATGGGAACCCAACTAAATCTAAGCACTACTTATTATCCCCAAACAGATGGACAATCTGAGAGGACGATTCAAACTTTGGAGGATATGATTAGAGCATGCCTGATAGACTTTGGTGCTAATTGGGATTCTCATCTTCCGTTGATCGAGTTCTCTTACAACAATAGTTATCATGCTAGCATTAATATGGCACCATTCGAAGCTCTCTACGGTCGAAAATGTCGTTCACCTGTCTATTGGAATGAGATCGGTGAAGCTCAGCTTGCTGGACCTGAGCTCATTCTGGAAACAACAGACAAAATCAAGAAAATTCGCGATAATCTTGTGACAGCTAGAAGCCATCAAAAGAGTTACGCGGATATGCGACGCAAGCCTTTGGAATTCCAAGTCGGAGACCATGTCCTACTCAAGGTGTCACCTTGGAAGGGAGTGGTGAGATTTGTCCTACACGTAGCATAGCGAGTAGTATAGCACACGATTTGTTAACGTTTTGAGATAGATGTGCCAGTGCGAGTGGTGCATGTTGATCAATCAATTAGCGAAAAGCGAGGAAATCATCAAATTCGAAACACATAAACACGTAAAATCACATACAATTCCCATAAAATCGTTAAATCATAGAGTCAGAGGCGGCAAATCCAAAATCGTAACACATAAAAATCGAGAAGGAATCGTATTGGGTGTGTAGACAACGACTACCCAAAGTGATTCGACTATTCATAAGGACCTTAAGTTCACATTTTGGCCTTCTGGACTGTGCTCTCGCCTCAATCCGGGCGATCCGCACGCATCCTTCCAGTTAAAGCGTGACCAAAGTCGTTGGAGTCCGTTGAGACTTTGGTGAAAGTTTTGCAAAATCCAAAAGTATTGAGCGAAATGAGTCATCAAGGTTCGGGTTTCACCCCTGACTTAACGACTACATCCCTGTTTGTATGATAAAATCACGAGATAGATAAGGAAAATCACGTCGAAGTATGGATTTCACTCCTGATTCGATGCAAATTCTCGAGTTGAGCGAGCTATTTGGTCAAGATTTTGCGGTTTTCACACCTAATCTCAACTAGATCATCCGATTTTGTGTGTGTATCCAGCCTTAGGAAATGCTGGTCTTGCGCGGAACTGTAGTATGCGATGTTCGCGCAAGAGTGTAGTATGCAGCGAGTTCGAGCGAGAAATAGCGAGTAAGATTGTACAAAACCCATACTGGGTATGCACAAGTCAGTCTGTTGGTACTTCGACTATAGACTAGGTCATTTCGAAGACATCAACCCGGACTAGGTCGAGTCTTGCCTAATTCCCTATAGTTATGGCTCTGATACCAATCTGTCACACCCCAACCGATGACGGAAACATCATGGCGCGACACTGAGCGAAACAGATTGTCCAGGAGAATCCATAACAAATATTTGTTATAATATATTAAAGGTTCATGTCCCATACCACAAACATATAAAATAAAAACAGTTATTACATATATTGTTCTCAAAGACAAAATATCCATTCTGATAACTCAGATTTTATTTAGTTTGTTTCTAGACTCCATCCTAGCTCAATTCCATCAAACAGCAAGCAAACATCCTAAGCACCTGTCACATACGTTAAAATAGCGGTCAATACACATAGTGTAAAAGTAAGCATACAAGTTTAGTAGTAATAGTAGAGTTCGAAAGCGTTTACGCGTAACCAGCATGTAACATGTATAATGTGAAGCTAGTAGGTTATCGACAATGAAATATGCACAGACAAGACTGCGAGTTCTAGAATGCGCAACACATATCACCACTGTGACACGTGAAGAGGTAACCTTAACAACCCCTGTCCACGACAGGTGCGGAGTCCAAACTATAGTACTATCGTTGCTAAGGCGTCAGGCAACAATCACTGTGTTAACATAACATACAAGCATTCATCGAGTAACACGTAACATGCAATAACGGCCAGCGTATAAACAGTGTTTGCGTTGTGTGATTGATGTGATTTAGAATAAGTAACGTATGTAACACCCAAAAGTGAATAAAGCAAAAAGGGATTGAGTATACTCACAGCGATGGAAGTTAATGGATTGAAGGGAACATTAGAGTGATTAGCCTGAACAGTTACCAATAGCATAAACGAATGAACAGCACGTAAAATGGTGAAAAGGGAGCAAGTGTCGAATGGTAACCCGATCTGATGGCAATCCGATCAGACGGTCATTCGATCGGATGTCAATCCGTTCGGATGGTCATCCGATCGGATGGCCATTCAGTCGGATTGACATTCGTTTGGGAAGGATGTGTTTGTGTATGATGGCTTTGTAGTTTTCGTTGTAGCATTTTGAAAACAGAGAAGTATCTCTATCCTTCAGGTCGATCGATCGAACGGTCGTTCGATCAGATAGTGATCCGATTGGCAGGACACTTAGTGAGAACAAGTTCACAGCAGGATGGTCACTCGATCGGATAGCAATCCGATCTGATGGCAATCCGTTAGAACTGATGGTCTTTGAAAATTATGAAAATGATAAAGTGTGGGACCAAGTGCAATCCGATCGGATTACAGTTCGATCCGATGGCAATCCGATCGGACGGCAATCCGTCCCAACGAATCTGATCGTCTTGACTTGATCATCTTGAAAGTTTTGCGGTTTGTTCAAGACGGTATGATAACGTACTAAACAACGGAACCTCGTCAAGTCCCAAGTTGTTCGATCGAACAGGAATCACCCTAATCCGACCAATGGACTGTTCTTTGACGGTTGTTCATGTTTACTCCGGAATCGGTTGTCTCCTCCATAGAAATCAGATCTCAACCGACACTTCACTAAGAAATGAGTAGAAGACCAGAATAAGCTCCGATTCTATTGGTTTTGAGTGCATTGAGTGTAAAAGAGTTGAAAGAAAGTTAGAAACCATGTTTCAATCCTTTTAACTTTGAAAATGTTTAGATCTATGCGAAATCGTTGTGAAATCATTTGGAAACCCTTCAGATCTGAGTTTTTCTTGGTGGAATGGAGCCAAATCTTGAATTTCATAAGAACTCCATGATGACATCATCCTAAAACACCTCAAATCTGTTGATTTCACGGTTAAAAGTTAAGATTCAAAGGTGAAAAAGATGAAGAAGTGCGTGTAGATCATAGAAGTACAAGATTTGAGTGGAAAACTTACAAGAATCGCGAGAAATCGAGAGAAAGAATGCCTTGAGCGTGCAAGTCGAGTGAGAGAGAGCTGTCACATCGCAAGTGATGTGACAGGGGGGTATTTATAGGTTACCAAAAAGGGAAAGTGGGTGCAAGTGTCGGATAGCCCACCGATCGGATGGCAATCCGATCGGACGACCATTCGATCGATTGTCCATTCGATCGAAGTGGTCCGACGAGTTGTGTTTCGGCGTTTCATTTTGCGTGTTGAGCGTTGTGATGTGATTCGAGTGAGCAATGCGATAGTATTAACCATTAGTTACACAAATAACCTAACTGCTATATCTAACTTACAATCTCCATAAATAACTTGCATTTAGCGTTTGCGATTAGATTGCGATGCGATAGAATTGCGATTGCGATTAAATACCTCAACATAAACATAACATGCACAAGTAAAACATAATGGCACACACACGTAAAACAATATCCAGAACATATAATTCGAGTTGCGAATGCGATAGCGATGCGATTAGCGATAAGTTGATTAACATTTAAACTTGCAATTAAACCTCGATTATTAATAGATACTCCACATAATACAACTAAAGCAAATAAATAATAGGATTTGATTACAAGTCCAGAAGCACAATCTAATAGTCAAGCAAGGAGTGACAGATCGCAATTAGCAATCTTTTCTTCCTTTGACTTTGACTTGTACATTGACTTTCCAAAAAGTGGGTTGTTACAATTGTAATGCATAAAATCATTTCCGATGCAAATGCAAAACCTGCGCGGGACACATAGAGGCGACTGAATCCTAATATGCACGAGGTTGTGAAGAAGGAGGTGATCAAGTGGCTGGATGCTAGGATCATATATCCTATTTCAGATAGTGTGTGGGTGAGCCCAACACAGACAGTGCCAAAGAAAGCAGGCATTCAGATCATTAAAGGTGAGAATGGTGAACAAATAGCCACCTGGCCGGTAACCGGGTGGCATGTATGCATTGATTATAGAAAGTTGAACGCCGCCACATCAAAAGATCACTTTCCCTTACCTTTATCGACCAGACTGTTGAGAAAATCTCAGGTCATAAATATTACTACTTTTTATATGGCTATTTAGGGTATAATCAGATAGCTATACACCCCGATGACCAAGAAAAGACCACACTCATGTGCCCCTATGGTACTTTCGCATTCAGGCGAATGCCATTTGGGCTGTGTAATGCCCCGGCCACCTTTCAGAGGTGCATGATGAGTATATTTTTAGATATGGTTAGGGATGCCTTAGAAATTTTCATGGATGGTTTTATAGTATTTGGGTCGTCATTTGATGTTTGGGTGAATTATCTAAGGTATTAAAATGTTGTGTTGAAACTAACTTGGTTTAAGCTAGGAGAAGAGCCATTTTTGTGGTTTAGGAGGGCATCGTACTAGGGCACGTGGTGTCAAGTAAGGGGATTAGGTCGATAGGGCAAAGATTAAAATCATTTCAACATTACATCCCCCCTACAAATGTCAAAGGTGTTCGTTCCTTCTTAGGACATGCTGGGTTTTACCCTAGGTTCATTAAGGGTTTTAGTGTCAGAACGAAGCCTTTATGTAACTTACTTTTGAAAGATGTTCCCTTTGAGTTTAATGTTGAATGTGTTAAAGCATTTAGTGTGTTAGAGGAATAGTTAGTACAAGCCCCGATCTTGCAATCACTTGATTGGACAAAACCTTTTGAAGTTATGTGTTATGCAAGGGACTTTGCTATCGGGGCTATACTAGGTCAACGAGAAGCTAAGAAACCGGTGGTTATCTACTATCCAAGCAAAACTCTCTCTGATGCACAATTGAATTATACAGCAACAGAGAAAGAGTTGCTTGTCGTTGTCTATGTTTTAGACAAATTCCGGTCATACATTTGGGGAAGTAAAGTAATTGTTTATTCTAGTCATAGTGCAGTGAAATATTTGATGGAAAAGAAGGATGCCAAATCGAGACTGATTCGGTGGATTCTTTTGCTGCAAGAGTTTGATTTGGAGATCAGAGATAAACAATGGTGTGAAAATGTTGTAGCTGATCATCTGTCTAGACTTCCTTCGGGGATCGAGGACATCACACCAGAGATTAATGAACAATTCCCAGATGAATATCTTATGCCTGTTAACACTGCACCCCGGTATGTTAATTTTGCCAATTATTTAGTTTCAGGTATAGTGCCCGAAGCTTGGAACAAGAGAAGGAAGCAACAATTCCTTACACAGGTGAAGCATTACATATGGGATGAGCCAGACTTGTTCAAAATCAGTACAGACCAGATCATCAGGAGATGTGTACTAGAGACAGAGTTCATGGACGTGTTGCAACATGCACACTCATCAGCATGTTGTGGCCATTTTAGTGGTCAAAAGACGGGTCACTGGGTTCTTGAATGTGGCCTTTATTAGCCTAATTTGTTTAAAGATGCTTTTGAGTTTGCTAAAAACTGTTTAAACTGTCAAAAGATGGGTGGGATTTCTAAGAGGAACGAGATGCCCATGGAACCAATTTTGGTTGTAGACATTTTTGATGTTTGGGGAATTGATTTCATTGACTCGTTCCCATATTCGTTTGGCAACCAGTACATTCTGGTGGCAATTGATTATGTTTCGAAATTGGTCGAAGCAATTGCCACCAGAACGAATGACCACTCCATTGTGTGTAAGTTTGTCTAATCAAATATATTTTCAAGGTTTGGAATTCCCATGTGATCATAAGTGATGGGGGATCTCATTTTAAATATTTTCACTTTGGCAAACTTCTCAAACGGTATGGCATTGATCACCGAATCGCAACACCATATCATCCACAGACTAGGCAGATTAAGGAGATTTTACAGAAAACTGTGCGATCGGACCGCCAGGAATGGTCTACTAAGTTGGATGACGCCTTGTGGGCTTATCGCACCGCATATAAAGCTCTTATTGGCACTATACCTTATAGATTGACGTATGGTAAAGGTTATCATTTGCTAATGGAAATTTCATATCGTGCACTTTGGGCAGTTAAACAGGTTAACACCGACTATACTGATGCGGGTGCACATAGGCAATTGAAGTTGTGTGAGCTTGAATAGTAACGCAATGAGGCGTATGATACCGCTGCCCCGTACAAGATGAAAGCAGTGCATGATGCAAAACTGAGGAGTAAAGTCTTCGCGGTGGGCCAAAAGGTATGGTGGTTTAACTCACGTCTTAAATTGTTTCTAGGAAAGTTGAAAAGCAAGTGGAAGGATCCATTTGTTATCATAAGAGTGGGGAAGTTTGGTGATGTGGAAATTGAAGACATGAAAGATCAAAAGAGACAAGTGGTGAACGGACACCGGTTGAAGTCGTATCAAGACGGTGCTGATTTTAATATGAAATCAATGGATGAGGTGAGCTTCCTTGCAAGCTCACGGGATTATACGACTGTCTAAGGGTCACAAGAAGCCCGGCTGAAGACTAGACCTTAGCGCTACCCAGAGGCACCCGGATTTAGGTACATATTTCATCTTGTTTTTGTTTTGTAATGCCTCAAAATCAAATTATGTACATTTATATATATCATTAGAGTATGCTACAAGTAATAACTAAGAGTGTGAATCTAGTTAGAATGTAAATTAAACTTACACTTAAAAGAATGAGTTTTTAGCCATTTAAAAAATAAGTATTCATACTTAAGGGGCCAATTGGGGAAAGAATGAAAGTTAATTTTATAAAATAACTAAAAAACACACCACACACCAGTGTGTGTGTGGGTGTCGCTTGGAGCAAGAGAGGGAAGGGAGAAAACCCTCATCTTCACAAAATCTGGAAATTAGAAGGGAAATCATGGCCAAATTCACTGCATAAACACTTAAATTCGATCATCTAAACTAGTCTAACAAAAGGTAAGTCGAATTTTATGATTTGATGATCTCTTATAAGCGGGTTATGATTAATCTGTGAAATTGAATGAGGTTTAGTACGAACATTGGATAAGATCATTATGTAGAAGATGAATTACGCTGGAAATTTGATTGGATTGATGATTTAAGGTGAAACCCACTTATAATGGTAGTGTGATGAAGTATGATAATTATGTAGGTGCAAATTCATGTAATGTTGATGTGAAAATTTGTATGTAGTAGACCATTAATTTGATAATTTAATTGCAAGATGATGAATGTGTGAATTTGATTGATTATGATGGTTCATGTTATGAAATAGGAAGAATATGCACATAATACTTGTACATTATGCTTTGCTAATTGTACGCACACAAGTGTTTGTTAAAATGCTTGAATGAAGAATGCTATGTGACAAAGATGATCTCATGTTAGTATAATACTAAATGCTTAGAATCGGGAAATGATAGTTGTTAGCTTGAGTACGTTAAGAAAAGAATGGAAACGAAGAGATGTGATTAAATTATGTTGATTGTGAATTGTTGGAGTAAAGGAAGAAGACACAAGCCATTCTAGGTCGCAAGCGAAACACGATAGAAGCAAGTTCTTATGCTTACGAGTTCTAGTGATGTATAATGTTTATGTTATGTTATCTTACTAAGTATATAAATTGGTATTATGTTAAATGAAAATATGTAAAAGTTCGCTTCGTGTATACTGGTCGAACAATTAAAATGATACATGTATGAGTTGGGAATTGATGTCGAACTAGATATAAAAAAAGAAGGAATTCGACATTAAGACCCGTTAGAAGGTGTGATGGTTATCTTAGAATTAGGATGTAAACTTTTTTTATGTTGTTAATAAGGTTTGTTTATTTCGAAATTTTGTGATCAACTTTATAAATTTTTATGTCTTGACCTGTTTCATTGTTATGCTTAAACTCATTATGTTTTGAGTAAGTACATGGCCTTACAAGTTGGTATCAGAGCAAATGTTTGAGAGATTCAAGTATTAGGACTAGAGTACTTGGAACTCAAACCGAAAGCTCACACGTATGTGTGTTCGTTCTGAGGCACAATGCAAGTAAGTATTTAATGATTTCATTAGTTACATGTTTTTAAGGGTATCGTTACGGGAACGGTTGAAAAGAATTTGCAAACAGAAAAGTTAATAGTAAAGATGTTTTTAGAAGTCTCGGAGTAGGCTTGACCGAACGGGACTCAAACAGGTCGAACAAGCTTAAAAATAAGAAAAATGCAACGTTTTTGCACAAGAAAAGGCGTCGCCGACGTGACGTCTACGTGAAATTCTACCGACGCCAAAAGTAGAAGGCGTCGCCGACGCCACCTGTGGAGTTCCAACGTTGTATTTGTTGTTTTGTTATGCCATGGCTCCCAAACTAGTCCCTGAATAGAAAGTTGTGTGCATAAATGAATGTATGTTTCAATTGGCACATCGAGAATGTTTGTGACAAGAATTATATGAGCCCATAACTTATGGAAATGAAATGTTGAAAGCATACTTTTTATAGAATGTTAAAAAGAATGAATGGTATGACATCTAACATAAGTATGTGATTGTAGGCGACTGACGAAGGAAGCCCAAATGCTACGAAACGGATAAGTCAGGATGAACTAAATAAGCTGATTACAGAAGAAGTAGGAAAGGCACTTGACGCAAACATCCCTCGTATAGTGTAAGAAGTAGAAAGTCAAGTGTTAAGCGTGGTAGAAATGGTATTTTTAATCATGTTCGGGAGGAAAAATAAATTAAAACGCTAAAAAACTCTATTTTTCGAGTTTAAGCGCGTACTGCGCGATACAGCGCGTATCTGACAAAATACTGTCAACGCAGCCAGTCAAGGCAACTGATAATTATTTAAGTAATAATTTGGTGAGTTTATTTTTATAGAGTGATAATAATAATTTTAAACGCCATAAAACGAGATTAAAACGCTAGTTAAAATACCAGGTGATCAGTAAAATACCAGTTTTTAGTCTACATATGATATATATGTATATATATATATATATATATGTATGTATGTAAATATTAAAGATATGTGAGAGAGGGACCAAGGTGGTGGCCCATAGGGGTGCCCACCTCTTTTTCTTTTGCTTCCATTTGACGCTTGTTGGAACTTGAGAAGTATGTATAATGATTAAGATTACAAGATCTTCCCTTTCATGCAAATTCCAACACCCACAATCTTCATTTCACTCTCTCTTGAACTCGGACCGAACACACACCCGCATACATACATTTTCAAATTTTGAACAACCTCTTGAAGATTCAAGACCATTTCAAGTTTGTTTCAAGCTCATTTGAAGATCCAAAGGTGATTACAAGGTGTTTCAAGCAAGAACCAAGCTCCATATCATCACTCTTTGTCAAAAACCCATCAACATCTTGAAGGTATAAAATTTACATTGAAATCCTTGTTCTTGATCTTTGATGATATTGATGATGATGGAAGTTTCTCAAGGTTCTTGGATGATTCACTAACTTGAAACTAATAACAAATGATATTTTAACAAAACAAAAATGGAAGAGTATGTGTGTGTATGTATGGCCGTATGTATGTATATGTATTTCAGATTGAGTTTTGACTTTTGATGGATTCTTATTTGACATGATTCTTGTAAAGTGAAATGCATGTGTGATCAAAAGAATGTTCCAAAAGGTTTTATGATTTGAGATGAACATGTGAAAAAGTGAATTGGAAGTTTATATATATGTACACATGCATGTGGGTTTTTTGTCATATGTTCATAAATGGAAGAATATTTTGCATTTATGTAAACATGATTAGATGATGATGTGATGAACATGTTTTGGTTTATATGGACATGAATTAAATATATTCTTGGATGCATTTAAGTTCATGTAAGATGATGATGATATGATATGGGTGCATTAGATGCTTGTACATAAGTATGCATGTTGATTAAATGGTCATGAAATGATGAAAATCTTATGGTATGACAAAGGTGATTTCAATCAGATTATAAAGACTAAAAATAATGTTATTTAGTGTGTTAAAATGGCATGAAACTTTGTCTTAGGTTTACTAGCTTTACATGTTGTACATGGGGCATAGAAAGTTATAAAATGGGTGAAATGATGTGATTTGTGTGTCTTATGTGAGACCTGCACTGTCATGAGTATAACCACCATTTTATTCAATAAATAACATGGATTCTGTTAAAATATCAAATCGTTACAATTTGGGATGGTTATAGTAAAGTTTGATGCAAAACTATGCGGTAAAACGGTTAAAAATTGGCTTTTCGGAGGATTTTTATAAGACTGTTTTAGGTCAGTAAGTAAACTGATATTTTTGACAAAAATATTAGTATTTTAACTTATATTAAGTTTACTTGGTGTTTGGTTAGTCATACGTGACTTTCGACGCCCGAAAACGTTACCGAATCATTAAAATATGTGTTTTTCAATGTACACTAGAATGGGTTGTTCATGGGGTAAACCTTATGTGTTAAATGTGTTATGTGATTTAGAATATGTTTATGATGATATGTTACGTGTTGACATGATAGCGGGAATTTAGACTATGCGTGTACACTTTTGTGTTTAAAGCAGTAATATTGGTAAAGTCGCGTTAAATAGGTGTCGAGCATGAAAATTGATACATAGGTTAACTTGATAAGTTATTTCATGTATAGATGCTTTAAAATGATAAAGTGTATAAGTTAACGAGATTTCGCGTGTTACGATATTAAGTATATGTGCACGTTTAGGTATATATATTACGACGCACAAATCATAGATATATATTGCTTATAAATAGGAGTGTTAACGGATATAACATAATAAGGGTCACCAATAAATCGTTCGAGACACAAAGTTCTTAATATATATATATACATACGCCAACATAATAAAAATTAATGATTTTTCGAGAAATTCTCAAAGTTATGTGAAAATTCTAAGATTTGGAGAAACTTAGGAATTTTGTGAAACATTGATTGATAAATCGTTCCTACGTATATTAGGACGTGTAGAATCAATTTGTGGGATTGCGCTATCATAATACGCACCTAAAGGTGAGTGTCACTAAACCCCCTCTTTTTACTGTTTTGTATATGTTTTGGGGGAAGAACACGCCTTAAAAGGATTAAAGATGTTTTTGTATAAAACATATTTTTTGATTATATTAAGTGTATATTTTCGTTGAAAATATATGGTTTTGATGATATATAAATTTTTCGGGTAGAAACGGTTTTGATAAATAAATATGTTTCGAGGAGAAACGGGGATTATTACGGTGTTTTGGAGAAAACGACTGTGTAGATTTAAAAATGCTTAAATCTAAAGTTGGGACGGATTTGGTTGATCTCAAGAGAATAAGTATCGGATATAGGCTTATGTCTCGGTGGGGACTTCGGGGAATTCGTACAACGCAATATATTAAATTTATTAGTATGAGTAGGATATATATATATATATATATATATATATATATATATATATATATATATATTGTTCATGAGGCAGGCATTATAGATGGCCCGTTATGGGCGCATGCGCAAATATTGTCGTTTAAACATTTAAGTATTGCACACGTGGAATTGTTGATAGATCTATCGGGTTGACCACCCCGTCGTGACCGGTAGCTCCGTGTCAAGTCAAGCGACGAATTGATATTCTGTTATTGTCTAGCTTTGATTATACCTTCATTGTTAATATATAGCTCGTAATGTCTTGCAAACTTACGAATCTAAAAATATGATGCTATCAATTTAATATGTAAACTTGGGAAGATGCTTTGTTTGAAGGTTTTTGCGAAACGCTTGCGACTGCTGACCCTCGGACTTTTATTAAGGAAATAAATTGACTTTCGTAAATTATATGAATGTTTTGATAATAAACACATAATTAGAAAGTTTTCCTTGGATCAAATTGTTTAAAATTTGGATATGTGAACTCACCCTCCTTTGTGTTGACACTTGATTTTAACGTGTTCTTCAGGTACTTGAGTTCGGCTTCAGGAATTATGGCGTATCTTGTGGTTGTTGATGCATGTTTTGTTTAATAAATATTTTGGACAACTTTTAAAACTTTTGGGACCTATGTAATATGATCCATAAGGATCAAGACAACTTAACTATGTTATGGTTGTGATGTGCTTTTTAAACTTTAAGTTTTAAAAATATGTTTTAATTAAGTTGAATGTCCAACATTAACAATGCATCGTTCAACAAGATATTTATGGGCACTAACTTCCATCACCACTAGGTTTTTTATTTCCGCTGCGACGTTTTTGGGGTGTGACATCAACGACAAGCTAAAGATTGGTGAGATGCATATAGTTAAGAAAATTGCAAGGATAAACTCAAAACCCTCACATGGAAAGAGTTCAAAGAGCACTTCATGAATTATCATTGTTCACAATCGGTCGTAGATCGAATCAAGAATACTTCCTCTGTCTTCAACAAAAGGATGAAACAATTGATGAAATCACTAACACTTTTCTTGATAGGTTGAAGTTTCGCAAGGAATTCTCAAGAACGGAGAGAATGAAAATTAACCGTTATCATGATATGCTAAAAGCCGAGTTCCGATAATTCATCACCCCTTCTAAATGCAAAACCTTGAATGAGCTCATTAATTGGGCAAGGGATAGAGAAATTTAATTAAAAAGGCAAGAGGAACGGAGGAATAGAGGCAAATCGAAAAAGGAACAACTCAAGGTACCCCTAAAAAGCCCAAGTCTCACGACCATAGTAAGAAGGGAAATCCTAAGGGAGGATTTCCACGGTGCAAGACATGTGGGAAACTCCATTCGGGTGAATGTTTAATGGGAAAAGGGGATGCTACAACTGTGGTCAAAAAGGGCATCCATACTACAATTGTCCCAATCCCAAAAGGGTGTGTTACAACTGTAACGAATCAGGCCATGTGAAAGCTGAATGCCCAAAACTCATGCATGGAACAAAAAGGGAAGGAAATAAGGAAGAAAACCTCAAGGCTAAATGGAGAATGTTCCAAATTTCGTCGGAAGAGGTAAGGGCTCACCCGAATGTTGTATCAGGTATATTTATGCTAAACTCTATACCTACATATGTATTGTTTGATATTGGGCCTAGTAGTTCATTTGTTTCAAGAGAATTTATACATTCCCCTTCATTTGTAATAGAAAGAACGCCCATACCCTTAGAAGTAGAAATAGCTGATTGCAAAAGTTATTTATTACATGAGATATGCAGAAATTGTAAGATCACCATTGAGGATGAAGAATTTGATATCGATCTTGTTCCCATGGTTTTAGGAGAATTCAAAGTAGTGGTGGGCATGGATTGGCTATCCTGATACCATGCATAAATTCTATATGAAAGCAAGACTATTCGTATAACATCTCCTAAGGGGAAGCGGGTAAGCATATACACAGAGACAAGGGTAGAGACTAAACTGTGTACCATTATTGAAGCGGTTAAGCATGTAAGAAATGGAAGTAAGGCATTCTTAGCCTATATAGTCGATACTAACAAGATGCTTTAAGAATAGAAGATACAAAGATTGTGAAAGAATACCCAGATGTGTTTTCGGACGAATTACCGGGACTTCCACCCAAATATGAGGTAGAATTTCGGATCGAATTGGAACCAAATGTTAAGCCGGTAGCCAAAGCTCCTTACAGGTTGGCACACGCTGAAGTACAAGAATTAATGGTCCAATTGCAAGAACTCCTTGACAAGGACTTTGTACGTCCTAGTGTATCCCCTTGGGGAGCACCTGTCGTGTTTGTGAAAAAGAAGATGGCTCGATGCACATGTGCATCGACTATCGTGAGCTCGATAAGCTCACGGTGAAAAATCGATATCCCTTACCAAGAATAAACCATCTTTTCGATCAATTACAAGGGGCAAGTTGCTTTTCAAAAATCGACTTACGATCGGGTTATCATCAGTTGCGAATATGGGAGGAAGATGTGGTTAAGACTGTGCTTAGAACTCGTTACGGACATTATGAGTTTTTAGTAATGTCTTTCGGGCTAAGTAACGCTCCGGCTGCATTTATGGATTTAATGATATGCTGAAACATGCTAGACGAATTTATCATAGTATTTATAGATGATATTTTGGTATACTCTCGTAGTGAATCCGAACATGCGTGTCATTTACGTGAGGTGTCGAGACACTCCGTAAGGAAAGGTTATATGCTAAATTTTCTAAATGTGCATTTTGCCTCAGAGAGGTTCAATTCTTGTGCCATGTGATTAATGAAAAAGGGATTTTTGTAGATCTGTATAAAGTAGAAGTTGTGCTTAAATGGCTACCCCCGAAGAACGTTAACGAAGTGAGAAGTTTCCTCGGCTTAGCTGGACATTATAGGATATTTATTCAAGATTTATCTAAATAGAACTGCCTATAACCAGATTGACGAAAAAGGAAGAGAAATTTTAATGGGGTGTTGAACAAGAGAAAGCTTTTCATATGCTAAAGGAAAAGCTGTCTAGTTCTCCGGTGTTGACCTTACCAGAAGGAACAGAAGATCTAGTAGTTTTCACGGATGCATCACATCAGGGGTTAGGGTGTGTCTTGATGCAACGAGGCAAAGTCATTGCCTATGCCTCAAGACAACTCAAATAGCACGTAGGTAACTACCTGGCTCATGATTTAGAGTTGGCGGCCATAGTTTTTGTCTTAAAAATTTGGAGGCAGTATTTGTACGGATCGAAATGCATAAGCTACTTAGATCACAAGAGTCGCAAACATTTCTTCGAGCAGAAAGACCTTAATTAAAGATTACGATTGCGACATTCTTTACCATCCGGGCAAAGCCAATGTCGTGGCAGACACATTTAGCTGAAAAGAATATCCACCGCCTATTCGAGTGAAGTCGATGAGAATGATAGTCACACCAAACCTTATTGAAACAATACGAGAAGCCCAAGATATGTCATTGAATGCGAGTGATCCAAAAATTGAAAGAATGAAAGGGTTTGTCAATAAACTCGAAGTAAACGCAAGTGGAATTAAGACGGGATATGGGCGGATTTGGATACCACGTTTTTGTGATACAAAGACTCTATTATTGGAAGAAGCACATAAGTCCTGCTACTCGGTTCATCCGGGGGCTACCAAGATGTACTGGGATTTGATAAGAAATTATTAGTGGTCGTGAATGAAAAGCAACATTGTCAAGTATGTATCCAAATGCTTGACATGTTCCCAAGTAAAGGCGGAACATCAAAAACCATACGGGAAATTGCAATCTTTGGAAATTCCGGTATGGAAATGGGAGGACGTGACCATGGATCTCGTAACCAAACTTCCTAGGACAAGAAAGGGGCATGATGCTATATGGGCCGTTGTTGACCGCCTTACCAAAAGTGCCAATTTTCTACCTGTTCGAGAAACTTATTCCTCGGAAAAAATGGCTGAAATTTTTGTAAATGAAATTATATCCCGCCACAGAGTGTCTGTGTCCATTGTGTCAGATTGGGACACGCGGTTTACCTCCTGTTATTGGTGAAAGTTTCACGAAGGGATGGGTACTCAATTACACATAAATACCGCGTATAACCCCCAAACGGATGGCCAGTCTGAAAGGACCATCCAAACGCTTGTTGATATGTTGAGAGCATGTGTTATGGATTGGGGGGGGGGGGGGGGAATTGGGATGAACATTTACCATTAGTGGAGTTCTCGTATAACAATAACTATCAAAGTAGCATTCAAATAGCGTCGTATGAAATGTTATATGGAAGAAAAATGTAGAACCCCTGTATGTTCGGGAGAAGTGGGACAAAGAGAACTCGCTCCCAAGGATGTAGTAGCAATAACTAATGAAAAGATTGATCTTGTACGGGCGACAAAAGTCCTATGCGGACAAAAGGAGGCGCCCTATTGAATTCCAAGTAGGGGACCGGGTATTGTTGAAAGTATCCCCGTGGAAAGGCGTAATCCGATTCCGTAAATGTGGAAAGTTGGGTCCTCGATATATTGGACCGTTTAAAATTTTAGCTCGTATTGGAAAAGTAGCATATCGGTTGGAATTGTCCCAAGCATTAGATGCCATTCATAACACCTTTCATGTGTCACAATTGCGGAAGTGCCTTGCGGATGAAACGGCTCACATACCAATTCAAGACATTATGGTGGACGAAAAATGAATTTTATTGAAAGACCGGTAGCTATAAAAGAATCTAAAGTAAAGACTCTTCGTAGCAAGGAAATTAAGCAAGTGTTAGTTCAATGGCAACACAAGAAAGGGTCGGATCTCACTTGGGAACGGAAGATGAAATGCGAACGTACTACCCGGCTTTATTTGGTACGTATCTAGGTTTCGGGGATGAATCATTTCTTAAGGGGGGAGGGGGGTTGGACTTGTAACGCCCCAAAATATAATTATGTATATTTATATACATTATTAGAGTATGCTACAAGTAATAACTAGGAGTGTGAATCTAGTTAGAATGTAAATTAAAACTTAAACTTAAAAGAATGAGTTTTTAGCCATTTAAAAATAAGTGTTCATACTTGAGAGGCCAAATGGGGAAAGAATGAAAATTAATTTTATAAAATAACTAAAAAAAACACCACACACTTCAGTGTGTGTGTGGGTGTCGTCTGTAGCAAGAGATAGAAGGGAGAAAACCCTCATCTTCACAAAATCTGGTAATTAGAAGGGAAATCATGGCCAAATTCAATGCTTAAACACTTAAATTCGATCATCTAAACTAGTCTAACAAAAGGTAAGTCGAATTTTATGATTTGTTAATCTCTCATAAGCGGGTTATGATTAATCCGTGAAATTGAATGAGGTTTAGTATGAACATTGGATAAGATCATTATGTAGAAGATGAATTATGCTTGAATTTTGATTGGATTGATGATTTAAGGTGAACCCCACTTATAATGATAGTGTGATGAAGTATGATAATCATGTAGGTGCAAATTCATGTAATGTTGATGCGAAAATTTATATGTAGTAGACCATTAATTTGATAATTTGATTGCAAGATGATGATTGTATGAATTTGATTGATTATGATGATTCATGTTATGAGATAGGAAGAATATGCATTGAATACTTGTACATTATGCTTTGCTAATTGTACGCAGTGTTTGTTAAAATGCTTGAATGAAGAATTCTATGTGACAAGATGATCTCATGATACTTATTATTATACTGTAGTCACCTTTTTATTGATTTTCTTGACTTTATTTTTAGCATATGATCCGATTGATCCTATTTTCTTTGGTACTTACAAAAGTTTTCTAACAGTATACACCTATAAAGTTAATGCACGGTCGGCTCCATTGTTTTGAAAAACTAGGCCATTGCCTAGTCTCTCACAAGACTTGGGCCTCTAAATTTTAACCAAAGTTTTTCTATGTAACTCTATGTTCGGATTTTTTGTTTACAAAAAAATAGAAGCTCCAATGACCACGCCTACTCACTTCCATAATATGATTTGATTATAAAGAAACATTACCATCTTGGAAGGCCAGACTTTTGTATCACATTTATGAAAAATAATAACAAGTAACCAATTAGAAGATAATCATGGTGGCAATTTGGTTCACAATGAAAATGGAGAATAAATTCAACATCTTAAAATTCACATTATTTTGCTTAAAAAGTTTTAGTGACGTATTGAAATGGGCCCAAGTCCTTTTATTTTGCAGATTTGATGAAGATGGGAACCGAATACTATGCTTTTTCTATATATTATTAGCCGATTTAATGCCATAAATAATACTTAACAAAAAAGAAGCAAACAGAGCTCAACAATTATCTCTACAGATATACGTTATCTATTGATATCTGATATTAATGCTACAGAGTCAGTGGTATAAAATTCAAATCGAAAAGAAAAGGTCTTGTTGAAATTATTCATATTTGGTATACTGCAATTGCAAAAGTCCATGAATTATTCCTCGTCAAAATTTCAAAATAATAGTCAAGAAAAGGTAGCTGTGATGTTATGGTAATACAGAGAAAGTCACAAAGTGGGCTGGATTTTTTCAAAGAGTTTGGCGGAACAATAGAATTTCTTGTTCGATCCTTAGGTGCTACAGGGTGAGACAATCTCTAGCTCATCTGGTGGGTTGGCTGGTTGTCTCCATTGGAGGCGCCGGTTTTATCCCTGCCAGCTGCAAGGTGAGACATCCGGGTGAAGGCTTAGCTCGGGATTCATCCCAGGTTCGAGTCCAACAGGGGGCGAGGTTTACCCATTCCACGTGGTTCCCGTTCATCAGGGGTGTGCTACGCTTTCTAGCGGTGGTCGAGTAGTCAGCCTTTGGACATAGCTCCGAAAGGATGGATTTACACGTGGAAAGCAGTTAGCCGTTAAAAAAATAAAATAAAGAATTTCTTGTTTTTTTTCAACGAATTTCATCAACACAAAAACGGCCAACTACCACTTAGCAAGCCGCTACATTTGATATAATCTGGCCCCTTGATCTTGTTTTTAAACGGTGATGGAACCGATTTGGAAAACGATACTTATTAAATATAGTGTAGTCATTCATAAAAGTTTCCTAACCGTTTTATTAATTCACTGCCATATAAAAGGCTTATTTTTGTATTAGTGTGACATCTAGGTGTAATTTAAACGGTGATGGAACCGATTTGGAAAACGATACTTATTAAATATAGTGTAGTCATTCATAAAAGTTTCCTAACCGTTTTATTAATTCACTGCCATATAAAAGGCTTATTTTTGTATTAGTGTGACATCTAGGTGTAAAACATCATGTGTGAATTTTCCTATTATTAATTTACAATATTGTTTTGTGAGTTATTCGCACTATTCAATTTTGTACAAGTGCCCATTGCTCTCTGTACAAGTGAATGAAGCAAGGATATTTTTAATAATTTTGGGAATTTAAAAATAAAAGTCAATGAGTGTATAAAGTGTGCAGGTTATAAGTTCAGGGGGCAATCGGTAACATTTGTTGGTTTGTGGTATAAATGAGAAGAAGCTAGGGTTCTGGATGATTCTATCTCTCGCACACCAGTCTCTCACTTCACCTACCTTTCATATCTCAGTCTCTCACTTCCCGTTTTGAAGGTTTTTGCCGGAATCCATGGTGGTCAGTGTGCCAGAGGATGAATGCGAATTGTGTGTAATGTCTTCTGTTCACGTGACTTCCTTCCTTGCAGGTTTCTTCGAGTGAATTTTTTTTTAAACGGTAATCTTCAAACGGTCCTCACTTTTTTTGTCATTTTGTGCGCGTCGCAAACATCTAGTTGGTGCCGGAGAGGACGGGGACCGGGGGGGGGGGATGGTGTAGCGGCCGGCGACAATCCACGATGGTATGGGGACGTCCCCAATACCGCATAGCCTAATATTCATATCATTAATTTTATTTTTAGTAGAAAAAGATAAGGTTTTGACTTTAATCTATTGTCATATTATAACTTTTTTAACTGATATTTTTTAACACTATTTAGCTAAAAAAAATATATCTTCACTCATATTTTCCTATCTTTTTTTGTTAGTTTTATTGGTCCATGTAAATCTACTAAGCAACTATAGATAGTCTATGTATATCCTACAAGAAATTGTACAAACAATTTAGCATATGAAAAACATTTATATTATTAAGGTTTATTTTTCTTTTCTTAGAGTTTAATAAGTTTTAGTTTTGTTTCCTTTAAGTTTTAACAACTTTAGTATTCTTCCTTTAGAGTATTAGTAAAAATACAATATAACTCTTATGATAGAGTTTGCATTTTAATAAAACACTATACTAGTTATTACTATTATAGTAATTATTATTATTATTATTTAACTATCATCATTATTATATACTAATATTAATTTTTACAACATACTAATTTCAAAGTATATGGCAATTTAATGTTTGAGATTTGTAAACATGATTTGTATTTAGATATCATAAAAAATAGATATTATCCCATTACTCTTCAAAGTCATGAAAGGATGCCAATCGTGCCTGGTTGAATGGATGACGAGTTATGAGTTTGCGGGTTGAATGTCCAACACCAACACGACTTATATATTTATTCAGGTTGTACCGCTGCAACGTGCGGATCGGATTTACTAGTTGACTCCAAAATGTAAAACATTATGTTTAAAATATTTAAACATCATGTTGTAAAACACTATGTTTAAAATGTTAAAACATTATGTTCAATCTAAAACATCTTAAAAATGGACGTGAGTGGTATAACACTATGTTTAGTTTCCTTGGCTGATAAACACCGTGGATAAAACCTAAAGATAATGTATAGGACCTTAAAACATGTACAAAACTTAAAATACCATAATACTATGTTGAGATGTACCTAGTTAAGAAGGTGATTTTTGAGAAAATTACTTTTTGATATATTTCGTGTGTTTTAGAGGTATTATCAATTTGAATTTAAAATTGAAATGTTTAACGTCCTGAGTCCTACAGCCACTTTTTTTAAACATTTGAGTCTAATTTTTTAACAGAATCCACCAAATCTGTTAACTACGAGAGTAATTAAGTAACTTACACCCAAAGCACAACTCTTATATACACATGAGTACAAGAAACAAGTCTCTAATGCATCATCATCATCATCATCATCATACTCAGTAAATCCCACCAATAGCAAAGCAAAGGTAGGGTCTGAGGAGGGTAAGATGTAGACAGCCTTACCTCTACCCTGTAGGAATAGAGAGGCTGCTTCCAGTGAGACCCCCAGCTCGATAGTAGTTTTGCATCAAGCCTTGGACATAAGGCACATAACACTCGGCAATCGGGACAAAGACCGATTAGTGCATGTACCCTTTTGTCTTTCAGCTATCAACGCCACCACATGATGCATGATTAACCGTCCTCCACTTTTAACGTTATTTTCACGAAATTAGTAAAATAACGTTAAAATTAGTGCACTTTTACTTTTGCCCCCCGATGGCCCACACATATATACATTATATGCGCATACCGCAATGCATATATATAAAAATAAATTACATATATAATATAAATAAACTACATATATATAATATAAACACACACACCTACTCACACTTTCTCTCTCATCTTTACACACACACACTTTCACTCTCACTCACACTCTCTCTCTCTCTCTCTAAACATCACCAAGAACCATACACCATCACCATCCCACTACCGCCACCTTCAAACACCCACCAATACCACCATCTAGGGATGACAAAAATACCCAAGCCCGACGGGTATAAACGAAACCCAAAGCATGTTACAACCGGCAAAATTAATGGTAATTTCATACAACTTAACAACTATTTATACGTTTAACCGCGTTCATTTGTGGCTTAATTTATGCATAATTAGGTCATATGAAGTCTAGCATTTGTAGGACATGTATAAACTTGACAATTGATATTGTTGCTTTCGTCACGTCACGAGAAAATGAATAATTATGTCCTAATATATTGGCGAAAAATGCTGAAATACTATTCACTTTGACACACTATTCATACCAGCAAGTTATGAAAACTGCCTGAAACTACCAACGAACGATATGGAAGCACATCATCATAAATATATGAATAAAAACCCTAATTAGGGGCACAAATTTGCAATGACACTTTAGCTTTCCGGAAAATGCACACATTAATAAATTGTCCGATCCGCATTATTATATAACAATTAAACTTTGTCCGCAACACAAAAGTTTAGCTTTTGCAATGTAAATAAAGCTTGTAAATGATGTTAATCGTTTTAAACAAGCCTGAGGATATCAAAGACATCATTCCCGGTATTATAACGCACCTTTCACATATTGTCCGGTTTCGAGCCGATGACCAAACAAATGGCATTTTTGATATCCAAAGACTAGTATACTAACCTAATGAACTAGCTAAGACTAGTTTAGCAACTTAAACAAGATTAATGTTCTAAATGATGCATGAACTACCTAATGATCAAAATATCCAGCATAGGATTAAATCACATGTCTAAATGTATTTGTTTATAAAAACTACCATGCCTAGCCACTTCCACTCATGATTTTCGACCATAGTGGCCCCCACCCACACACCATACTCCTAGCTAATGCATGATGAAGATTTGAAAGGAAGAGCATGGCCTAAGAAGATTGGTCTTGACTTTTAAAGGTTTAGGGAATTATAATACCTCCACCACTCCTCATATCCTCACATTTGCAACAATTCAAACACACAAACACCTCTCTCTTGCTCACGGCCACATATCACCACCATAAACCACCCATTTTCCACCACTAAACACTACATTCTAAGCACTAGAAGTCCATTTTAAGATGATTTAAGGAAGATTCAAGTCATGAAGAAGCACTAAGGACTTGTTCTCACCATTTGGAGCATTCACATCTTCATATCTTCTTCTTCGTCATCATCAAAGAGCTTCCCTAGCCTTGCGCTATTTGTAAGGCCCTTATACAATCAGTTTCATATTTGTTATGTTCAGTAGATCATAAATGCACAACTTGTCATCTTGAACACCATGAAGAACAAAGCTTAAAAACCATAAACATAACTTAAAAGCTTACAAAAATGAATTGTATATGTTGATTAGTATAGATTGAGTTACATGAACTTAATGATTAGTGTAAAGTATGTGATTATTCAGTATGATCTTGGATGAACATGATTAAAAGTTGATCTGAAAATTAAGATATTTTGATCTAACAAGATCATCACCTTCATAATCTATGAGCTTAGGCACTACACTTGGCAATGATTTTTCACAAATATAACTTTCAAAAGAAGATTACATCATGATATACATTATAATGATCTTAAAAAGTGTCTAAACAAGTTTATGTAACATGAGTAAACTAGTTAAAGAGCATGAGAATTATTGTTAGTTTTGATGGTCTTGTTAAAATATATAAAAAGTGTGGTTATTTTATACAAGCCTTTGTTAAAAATATACATACACACATAAATATATATATATATATATATACATACATACATACATACATATAGAAAAAGGATCCGTTAGCAAGCACCATTTATTGCGAGAACCGCGAGAATCAATGTGAACACAACCAAAAATAGCTAAAAAACACACAATTTTTTTAATATTTTTTTATCTCAAAATCGCTAATGTTCGTTACCAAAAAAATTTGAGGTAAAAAATATTAAATTTTTTTTTTTGTGTTTTTTAGATATTTCTAGATTTTTTGGGGGTTTAGTTTTTTGCATTTTAGCTTGGGTGAGGGGGGGGGGGGTTAGGTTTTTTTTTAAGTTTTTTTTTTTTTGTTGTGGCGGAGGGGGGGAGGGAGGTTTAGTTTCTAGCATTTAGTTTGGGGGGGGGGGGGTTTATTAGGTTTTTTTTTAGGGGGGGGGGGGAGGGGTTGGGGGGTTTAGGTTTTTGGGGGGTGGGGGTTAGGTTTTTTAGGTGTTTAGGTTTTTTTGGTGTGTTCACATTGGTTCTCATGGTTCTCACAATAAAGGTAGTTCTTAAATGAACCTTACACTATATGTATATGTATATGTATATATATATATATGTATAGGACAATACTCTATAAAAAAACCCTTGAATTTTAGAAAACTTTGCAAACCCAATGCATGGTCTAGATTTTGCCACGTGTCCATAGTAAATATCATATTCTTTTGTTCTTGAGGGCATTATGGTATTTTCACATCTATCTTAGATATCTTCCCCTATTTGATTTGACAATAATTAATACCCATCACATCCAAATCTACTTTCAAAACCCAAGATCCACCATTCAAAACCTCCATTTTTTCATTAACTTCATCTCTGTGTTTCAAGATCCACCCTTTCAAAACCTCCATTTTCCATTAACTTCATATTTGTTTCAAGTTCTACCCAAGATCCATTTCCATGAACTTCATTTCGGTTTCAAGATCCACCATTTCAAAACCTCCATTTAAAGATTCCCACTGACGGGACGTCATTCACAACGAGTTCCCTACTGACGAGGACAAGAATGATCAAGGTTTTTCATCCTTTTTTTTATGGGTTCGAGTTTTTTTTTTCTTTTTTACACCCCTAATTCAACTTTACATGTTAATTTCTTAAAAGAAATCGAAGAACCAAGATACTGTCGAAGAATCAAGATCCTGTCAATAATAAGTTGGTTTTGATTTTTAATTGTCATTTACTTTGATTTTCGTTCTTCACAATTGGTTTTATTTTTTCCAGAATTAGGAATGTTGCCAAAAGATTAATTATTTTTCAATACCATTGATTATTGTTTCAAAAAAAAATGACGTTTATAGGTAATAAATTTCAATACTATTGATTTTAGTTTGGTTTTCATTCTCCTGGTGTTTATAAATTTTGATTTTGATTCATGGATTACTTGTTTTGGTTTCAAACACGTTTGATTTTGATCCATGGATTAGTTATTTTTGTGTTAAAAAAATGTGTTTGTTGGTTTGGGGATTTTGATCTGAACAGTAACTGTTTTTTTGTTGGTTTGGTTGCCTTGTTTGGTGCTTTTTGATCTGAATAGTAACTGTTTTTTGTTGGTTAGGTTGCTTTGTTTTGGGCTTTTGATCTGAATAGTAATTGTTTTTGTGCGTTATAGTACAGAAACAGACCCATAACATGTGTTAATCCCCTGTTAGAATGATATATAACGTGTGTTGCTTTACAGAAACAGAACAATAAAGATATTCAATCGACAAGCTGGATGGATGTAGGCGACGCTAATGCGGGGACATGTGTTAAAAAAAGATATTCAATAGGTCACATTTTTTGGGAAGGAACTCTTCGTTCATTTATAACATGTGTTAGTGGTTCATGCTGTAACAGAACTCCATGATGTAACCTGACATGTGTTCATGTATAACATGTGTTAAGCCCCTGATAGAATGATATATAACGTGTGTTAACCTTTGTTAATTTAAAAAGTATGTACAAAGGACAAAAAGAACATGGTTACTTCTTTGACCATGTGGATAAATGTAGACCATGTATTTTATTTCATTTGACTAGATCGACATTCGAAATCATTGTGAAATTCTATGAAGCCAAACATCAATCATTGATTATGTTTTATTAACTAGATCTATGGTTGTCATTTTTTATTTTTAGACGTCTAATAATCGGCACATCTGTTTTTAGAAACGAAAAGCCAAGTTTGTCTTACAGGACAACCAACGTAACACGTGTTATAGTCTGAACTCCTGTTTCACAGCTAAGCCAAGTTTGTCTTACAGCACAACCAACGTAACACGTGTTATAGTCTGAACTCCTGTTTCACAGCTAAACCATAGTAACTGTTTTTGTGATGTTATTTGAGAAAAAAGATTTTCTGGCTATGAATGTGTTAATATTTATGTCTGGTTAACGACTTAACGGTTATCTTATCTTTTTGTTTATTAGGACGGTGATGGATACAAGGGATATAAGATCCAATTCTCGGGACCATTGGTTTCGTCAAACGTGGATCAGATACTCAAGGATCATGACCATGTTTATGTTGCAGCACAACACAACTAACACGTGTTATAGTTTGAACTTCTCGGACATGCATGTGTTACATGTGACATGAAACCCATGTACAACGTAACACGTGTTACGTGTGACATGAAAACATATTTTTATAACTTCCCTGGCATACGCACACCCACATGTTTACAAACCGTTTCAAGACCGACCCAAACAATAAAGCAAGGGTAGCCGCTGAAAAGCTAAGGCAGATTTTCAAAGGAAGCTCCGCCATTTTCTTAGTGCTATGTATTTTCGTTTACTAGTAATATGTAATGTGAGACTCTTATTTTGTTTTGTCTAGTACATGATGTTAAAACGGTATGGACTTAACACATTCTGGAAGTCTTAACACACGTTATAAAAGAGGCTTAACACACGTTATATCAGGTATACTATGTTATTAAGTTACTATTGGAGTTTATGCATCCATTCTGGAAGTCTTAACACACGTTATACAATATTAACTTGTATGTTCCATATTAACTTGTACACATATTAACTTGCAAACCACTTTCATATACATGAATACAAGTCGGGTTATAATGGATGCTTACATGTTATCATATGTATACAAGTGGGGTTACAACAAGATTACGATATTAACTAAGCTCACCATTAAACTCATCGCCCCCGTCGACTGTTTTCACCCTTGTCACATGTTAAGCAATTACATGTTCCGAACAGACAAATTGTAACACATGTTAGATCAGTATATACACATCATGGTGTTTTGTAAACCCCTAGCTTATACATGAATATATGTCAGGTTACAAAAAGATTATAACAGAGGCTTAACACATGTTATACATTCCAAAATGTGCAAAACAAACACATGTTATAAACGAACGAAGAGTTCTTTCCCACGTTATATATCATTCTAACAGGGGCTTAACACATGTTATACATGAACTCATGTCAGGTTACATCATGGTGTTCTGTTACAGCTTGAACCACCAACACTTGTTATAAATGAACGAAGACTTCTTTCCCAAAGGATGTGACTTTCATATACATGAATACAAGTCGGGTTACAGTGTTACAATATTAACTTGTATGTTCCAAGATTATACAAGTTAATAGTGTTTTAGAAACCACTAGCTTATACATGACACAATGTTGGGTTAAACCAAGATTATAACAGAGGCTTAACACATGTTATCCCAGGTATACGGTGTTACAATATTAACTTGTATGTTCCATATTAACTTGTACACGTGTTACGATCAGTATATGCACATCATGGTGTTTTTGCAAACCACTTTTGATATACATGAATACAAGTCGGGTTATAATGGATGCTTACATGTTATCATATGTATACAAGTGGGGTTACAACAAGATTACGATATTAACTAAGCTCACCATTAAACTCATCCCCCCCGTCGACTGTTTTCACCCTTGTCACATGTTAATCAATTACATGTTCCGAACAGACAAATTGTAACACATGTTAGATCAGTATATACACATCATGGTGTTTTGTAAACCACTAGCTTATACATAAATACATGTCAGGTTACAAAAAGATTATAACAGAGGCTTAACACATGTTATACATTCCAAAATGTGCTAAACATGTTATAAATGAACGAAAACTTGTTACATCATGAAAACTTCTTTATGGATCGGTTACAGCATGAACCACTAACACATGTTATAAACGAACGAAAACTTCTTTCCCAAAAGATTTGACTTATTCAATATCCCCGCATCCATCCAGCTTGTCAATTGAATATCTTTATGGATCTGTTTCTGTAAATCAACACACGTTATATATTATTCTACCAGGTGCTTAACACATGTTATGGGTCTATTTCTGTAAATCAAACAACCCAACAAAAAAAAAAAACACTTACTGTTCAGATCAAAAGGCTAAACCAGCAACCAAACCAACAAAAAAAACAATTATTGTTAAGATCAAAATCCCCAAACAAGCAACCAAACCAACAAAAAATCCCGTTGAAAAATCTCATCCTAAAGTTTTCGATTTATTTAAAATACATGAACATTAACCATTACTAGATCTTGATTGAAGACAGAGGAGAGGAGAGGAGAGAGAGAGAGAACATTAACCATTACTAGATCTTGACTCCGACGACGTTTCGAACTCCGGCGCCACCAACCACCCACCCTCCACCACCTTCTACAACCACCCACTGTCGCCGCTATCAACTACCAACAACCCAGAATGAACCAGCCACCACCTTCCACCAACCACCATCGTGCCTCACTCATTGTGCATCTACCGCCTCCCCTGCCCCAACCATAACGGTCAACAACACCACCGACACAGCGCTGCTGCTGCCGTGGGTGGCTGGAAACCCACCAGTTTTCTCTCTCTCTTTCGATTTCTCTGGACCTCTCTTTCTCTTTCGATTTCTCTGGTACTCTCTCTCACGGCTCTCACTCTCTCTTTAGGCTTGCAGGTTGTAAGTGTTGTGTAGAGAGAAGGGAAAGTCATGGGAAAGAGGGAATTGAGAGAGCTGAGATTGTGATTTTGAATTGGATATGAAGAGAGAGAAAGAGAGGTGCATTAAAGATGATAGGACTAGACAGTGGAAAGAGAAGGAATATACTACCCAAAATGCCCTTCTAGTTGACTAATGTGTATTATTACATTTCTTTTAAATCTAATTGTTACCAAAATTATGAGAGCCATTGATCAAGTGTGATGAAACATAATCAATGGATGGTATTGGGTTTGCATAGTTTTTTTAAAAAGATGGGGTTTCTTGTATAGTCAAGCCCTGTATGTATATATATATATATGTATATATATATATATAGGATAAGGATCATGTGAGAAGTAGTAGGCTATTTGAGAAACTTGAGAAGCATTCTGGACCACACATTTTCCCTAAGCAAAAAAATGCAAAAAAAATGTAAAAAATATGCAGATTTTTTTTTTTTTTTTTGGAAAAATCGCAGCTTTTTCTTTAAGGATTTAATTTTTTATTTTTTTTTATTTTTTTTTGGGAATTATACATATGTGTATATTGTTAATCTTCTAACTATACATATATGTATATTGTCAATTATACATATATGTATATACATGTTTAAAGTTGAAAAATAAGTGTTATTTAGGGTTTATCATTAGTATTTAGGGTTTAGCTTTATGGTTTAGGGTTTAGCTTTATGGTTTAGCATTAGGGTTTAGCATTAGCGTTTAGTAATAGTATTTAGGGTTTAGCATTAGGGTTTAGCTTTTGGGTTTAGCATTAGGGTTTAGCTTTAACTTTTGGGTTTAGCTTTATCCTTAGGGTTTGCATTAGGGTTTACCATTAAGGGTTTAGCTTTAGGGTTTAGTTTTAGCTTTAGGGTTTAGCATTAGGGTTTAGCTTTAGGGTTTAGAATTAGGGTTTAGCTTTAGGGTTTAGAATTAGGGTTTAGCTTTAGGGTTTAGGGTTTAGCTTTAGGGTTTAGCTTTAGTGTTTATGGTATAAGGTTTAGGATTTACAACACATATTTTTTCAATTTTAAACATGTATATACATATATGTATAATTGACAATATACATATATGTATAGTTAAAAGATTAACAATATACACATGTGTATAAATCCCAAAAAAAAAAAAAATTTTTTTAAATAAAAAATAAAAAATTTAATCCTTAAAGAAAAAGCTGCGATTTTTCCCAAAAAAATAAAATAAATAAAAATAATAATAATTTGCATTTTTTTCACCTTTTTTTGCATTTTTTGCTTAGGGAAAATGTGTGGTTCAAATTGCTTCTCAAGTTTCTCAAATAGGGTGGACTTCTCTTAGGATCCATAAGGATCATGTGAGAAGTAGTAGGCTATTTGAGAAACTTGAGAAGCATTCTGGACCACACATTTTCCCTAAGCAAAAAAATGCAAAAAAAATGTAAAAAAAATGCAAAATATTTTTTTTTTTTTTTTTGGAAAAATCGCAGCGTTTTCTTTAAGGATTTAATTTTTTATTTTTTTTTATTTTTTTTTTGGGATTTATAAATATGTGTATATTGTTGATCTTCCAACTATACATATATGTATATTGTCAATTATACATATATGTATATACATGTTTAAAGTTGAAAAATAAGTGTTATTTAGGGTTTAGCATTAGTATTTAGGGTTTAGCTTTATGGTTTAGGGTTTAGCATTAGGGTTTAGCATTAGCGTTTAGTAATAGTATTTAGGGTTTAGCATTAGGGTTTAGCTTTTGGGTTTAGCATTAGGGTTTAGCTTTAACTTTTGGGTTTAGCTTTATCTTTAGGGTTTGCATTAGGGTTTAGCATTAAGGGTTTAGCTTTAGGGTTTAGTTTTAGCTTTAGGGTTTAGCATTAGGGTTTAGCTTTAGGGTTTAGAATTAGGGTTTAGCTTTAGGGTTTAGCATTAGGGTTTAGAATTAGGGTTTAGCTTTAGGGTTTAGGGTTTAGCTTTAGTGTTTATGGTATGAGGTTTAGGATTTATAACACATATTTTTTCAATTTTAAACATGTATATACATATATGTATAATTGACAATATACATATATGTATAGTTAAAAGATTAACAATATACACATGTGTATAAATCCAAAAAAAAAAAAAAAATTTTTAAAATAAAAATTTAATCCTTAAAGAATAAGCTGCGATTTTTCCACAAAAAAAAAAAAAATTGCATTTTTTTCACTTTTTTTGCATTTTTTGCTTAGGGAAAATGTGTGGTTCAGATTGCTTTTCAAGTTTCTCAAATAGGGTGGACTTCTCTTAGGATCCCTACCCTATATATATATATATATATATATATATATATATATAGGATAAGGATCCGTTAGGAACCACCCTTTATTGCGAGAACCAGTGTGAACACATGGCATTTTTGTAATTATATTATGTTTATAAAAAAAACACGCGTTCTTCTTTTTTCCTTATGTCACTGTTATCTCCATTTTAGGGTTTCAGTAGTTCATCAGTTGATGGCCGTCACACTCGTCTGAGAGGCATTCACGGCGGCGAAGAGCCGTGCACGGTGGTTTTCACGGCATATAGATAGTCGGTGTTCACGTATTTCACGGTGATTGCAGTTGGTACGGTGTTTATGGCGTCTCCTGATTCATCACCTGTAGATCCTCGTATATATGATGATCCTCCTCATACATTGTCTGAATATCATCCTCATACAACATCTGATGCCGACTTTGGTGGTCCATTTGCTATCAATCCCGTTGATAGTCACAGAATTATGTCTAAAACCGTGGTAAGTCAACATACCCTTCATGGCTTTGAAATTCAGACTCTTGAATCTATGTTTACATAAGACAATGTTGTCTTATAATCAATGTATTATAATCAATGTATCTGATCGTTCATTATCTTTTGACACTAATTCGACTGGTACAACACCTACAAATACAGAACTTCAAGAGTTGCAATTCATTCGATTTGTGACTAAATGTATTATGTTGACTATAAATGATGTATATACTTTGTAAATGATATTATATTAAACGATATGCACATGTGCATTATATTTACTGTAAATGATGTTGTATTAAATTATATGCACATGTGCATTATGCTGATTGTAAATGACATTGTATTAAATTATATGCACATGTGTATTGTGTTGAAAATTAGACTATGTCGTTGATGTATAGTTTCTGAACAAGTGCCTTATGGATGACTATCCAATTATGTACAGGATGGCAGCAAACAAATGGGCTTGGGTGGCGAACAACTACCAAAAAAAATAGGGGAGGTGACTGTGTGGGCTTGGCCATGGAATAACAATCCTACAACCGGGGAGGCATGGGTGGAGTTTATGTAGGTTTTGGCGCTGCTGAGAGACACCAGAATGAAGACGGGTCAATATGGGTGGGGTTGGCACTCGGAAAAATAAGTCGACTTTCAATGTTAAAATCGTTAGAGAGGATTTGTGTGTCCATAAGCGACATACTCAGTTGATACAACTATTGCGTCTTCTTCCATTTTTTGTTTCTGCAACTGTCATATGGCTTCTGTTTGAGAGGATAGGCTACCGTCTTCTTCCATTTTTTGTGCCACTTTCTAATACTTACTCTGGCCTTATTGTTCTTGTGATCCAATTTGTCTTCTTTTGTTAACAGGTGAGTTGACCACCTTGGTATCTATAGCTCCATATCCAGGCTGACCAATTGTTTCCTAATAAATTAAAATTTCAATATTCTTGCTTGATTTACCTTTAATTTTGATAGGTCTCCTCCAAAGTTTCATAATATTACATTGTCCCAATAAATTTGTGATGCTATTGCTCTCCTTGTGATGGACCAGATCAATTAGGCCTGCTTATAATTAATGGAAATGACTACTGGGAGAGACTTGAAAAGATTTATGAATTTGGTGTTTGAGCACGCCGGGAGACTTTTCTGTTCGGAGTTTGAAGTCTAGGCTACAAACATATAATAAGGAGGTTCCCAAACAGGTATTTGTTTGGAATAATTGGACACCTAAAAAAGTTGGTTTGCTCGGGTGGATAGCCTTAGTCGAGAGACTCCCAATGAAGGTGGCACTTAACGCAAGAGTCATCCAAACACAGTCAAATTGCTACGTTTTCTGCAGCGATTCCCCAGAAACATGTGAACATATTTTCGTTTCATGTCAGTTCGGTCAAATAGTTTGGTCCGTAATTACTCAATGGTGCAAAGGCCCGACTGCATTTATTTTCAGTCTCAAAGATTTGCTGGAATATCATAATATTATCCAAGGGTATGCAAAAAAGAAAAAGGCGATTTATGCGGTGTCCTTTATCTACCTCTGGAGTGTTTGGCGAATGAGGAACAAAATGGTTTTTAATCAAAGTCAATTTTCGGTGCAGAAGGTAGCCGAGGAGATCAATAACATGAGTTAGTTATGGGTAAAAAATAGATCGAAGGAGGTGAGTTTAACTTGGGCGGTCTGGAACAATTTTGATGTATTTCCAGTATAGTATTCTGTTTGGTTTTTGCTGTATGAGTTTTCCTTCTGTTGGTGGATGTAATTGTGGTGTAGCACCATGCTAAATGTTATGAATAATTTTATATAAGTAACATCTACAAATTTAGATCAACAAGAGTTGCAATTCATACGTTTTGAGATTAAAGGCATTATACATTTATATGTGTTTCAAAGTTTACACTCACATGATTCATTTTTATATCCTTAAATTTTTTTTTCATAGTTTACTCTTACATGCTTCATTATTCTCTCATCAAGTAAATCGCATTTATTTACAATCATACCATAATAATGCACATGTGCATTATTTTGCCAATACACCATAATCCATGTTTAATTATTAACCCTTTTCTTTTTTTATCATTAAACATTAAACAAACAATTGGTTTATTACATAAGTTACTTATATTTTCATACATCAGGTGATCCTGCACATGTGCATTATGTTGCCAACCATCTTCCAGCACATGTGCATTATGTTGCCAACCATCACATTACCAATGCCCCATAATCATCACCGAATAAATGTCGAACAAGTGCATAAACACGCCATATACCTTATTAATTAGAATGTTGTATGTTTTACTTTTTATGTATACATGAACAATTACAAGTGTTGTACATTCTACACTACAGGAACAATTACAACTATTGTACATTCTACACCTAATGGCACGATATATTGGATACCCTATGTTGAATCTGAATACAACCATATGGTCATCAGTATCAACCGTCGCCGTTACCGTTGATCTTGCCAACTTCTTGTTCTTTACCGTACGCACTTCGTCACCTCCTTTTTTATGTTTCATCACGTAACCTCCTTTTTTTGAGGTTTCATCACGAGTTCGCTTAATTGCCCGTCTTTTTGTGTTTATTTCTTCTTGCGCACCTGCGTGCATTATGTTGCCAACCATCTGTAATCATCAAAAAATAAACTGTTAACCAACAGTACATAATTATGCACATGTCCATCACATTATTAACACCCAATAATCGTCAATTATAAACATTAAACAAATAACTGTTATTTTTTATATTCATTACTTTTATTTTCATATATCACATAATCATGCACATGTGCATTTATGTTGATACCAATCCATGATCATCACAAATAAACTGTTAACCATCAGTACATAATGTTACGCACATGTGTATCACATTACCAACGCTCCGTAATCATCACCGAATAAATGTTGAACACGTGCGTAAACACGCCATATACCTTATTAATTAGAATGTTATATGTTTTACTTTTTATGTATACATGAACAATTACAAGTGTTGTACATTCTACACTACAGTAACAATTACAACTATTGTACATTCTACACCTAATGGCACGCTATATTGGATACCTTATGTTGAATCTGAATACAACCATATGGTCATCAGTATCAACCGTCGCCGTTGCCGTTGATCTTGCCAACTTCTTGTTCTTTACCGCAATCACTTTGTCACCTCTTTTTTTGTGTTTCATCACGTAACCTCCTTTTTTTGAGGTTTCATCACGGGTTCGCTTAATTGCCTGCCGTTTTTTGTGTTTATTTCTTCTTGCGTACCTACATGATATATTTAATGTGTTTACATAAATGATATCATTTAACATGAATTTAGTAAAGGGATGCACATGTGCATAAACTCCCATCTGGATCATCAAACATTATCAATCTTTTTTACTTTTTTGTTTAACCGTCGCGTAATCATATGCCATTCCATTGGGCATTTTAATTGACCTTTCATCCCTTGGTTTCAAAAAAAAAAAAAAAAAAAGAAATAAACATAACTTATCATTGAATATGTGCATTAAAATTAACTTTATCATCACCATATACAATATGCACATGTGCATCAACATAAACGACCTTATAAATATATTCTGGCAAATTATGCACATGTGCATAGTGCATAATTATGCACATGTACATCAGCATGAATGACCTTAATAACCCATTCTGTCAAAGTATGCAGATGTACATAATTATGCACATTTGCATCCATATGCCTACCCTTATTAACTTAATCTAGCAAACCATAAATATGTGCATAACTATGCACATGTGCATTAACATGACTCACCTTATCAATAAGCTTGCTTCAATAATAAACCTTAACATGTACCAAATCAAAATTCGTAATCTTGCTTCAATAATAGACCTTAACCTGTACCAAATCAAAATTCGTATTATCACTAACCATATATAACATTAATCTATTATGTTAAGATATGCACATGTGCATAACTATACATATGTACACCTAATACCGATGGCGATTGATTCCTGGCGATACCGACGTAGTAACATACTCATTGAACCATCTATTCTTATAATCACGTTGGCGCGTTGCCCTAATTACGAACGGATTAAAAATCCACAATGTTGCCCTAATTATTATGTTCCTAATATAGATTATACGACTAATTTTGTACAAATTTAGGGAACCAACCTCGATTATATGATGAAATATGAAATATCTGCTGGTAAGATCTCAAATCTGAGATAAAATCTCAATCCAGATGCTTTGATATGGTGAACTGATGATGGCGAACTGATGATGTATTCGAGACGATTATGTAATCGATTGTAATCGACGATGATGATGGCGAACTGAAGATGTATTTGAGACGAATATGTAATCGATTGTAATCGACAAATTGTTTAGATAAGCAGGTTGAGAAATGTGGAAAGATTTGGATGTAATCGAGTTCTGAGTGTGGACGTGAAAGTGTTTATCAAGTGTAATTTAATTTATGTTTGAAGTCTGATAGTGGAGGCAGATATTTTAAAAGTTGTTTGGTATTTACAAAATTGCCCCCTGTTCACATTGGTTCTCGCGGTTCTCGCAATAAGGGTGGTTCTCGCATGAACCCTACCCTATATATATGTGTATATATATATATATATATATATGTTTATAAGTTCATGGAAAAATGAAGGTGTTCAAGTGTTAAAATATGCATGCAAAGCTGATTAAGGAACTTGAATTGAGTTGATAATGATTTTGGGATTGAAACATGGTTTAAAATACATTTTACAAACATGAAAATCGCCATAGCATAGGGGAAACTGTGACGAAATTTTCTAAAATCCTAATCGTGATTAAGGTGTGATTAAAAGGACTAAATGTGATTAGTGACCTTAATCATGATTAGGGAAGTCTTGATGGAAAAGTTTATGTCTTAAACTCCTAAGTTATTTTCTTAAACACTTATATATATTTTCATAAGTTAAAATAAAGATTATATATATATATATATAGTGATGAATATATATATATATATATATATACACTTAGAATACTCCATCTTGTGTGTATAAATATTCGTGTGTATTTATGTGTATTTATTAGAAGTTAGGAAAACTCTAACTAAATACAAATACACAGACTTATAGAAAACCTCCTAAGTACTTGAAAGTATAACCATGGATATGAACCATTATACACATATACACTTATCCTCCAAAACCCGATACTTGGAAAGTTAACTTCACAAAGATATATATATATATATATATATATAATCTATCGACTAGATTGGCGCGGTGACATTTTCGTAAATAACATCAATTTTATTACGTGGACGCGCTTCATTAAGGGTAAAAAAGGTAAAACATCATTTCTCACATGAAACGTCGTTGAAATATAAAACGCCAAATAAATACAAAACGCCATTTTTATCACTGCGTACTTTTTTTCTATATTTTTATTTAAGCTCTCAGGCTACAAAAACGCCACAAAATGTGAAACGCCATAATATATAACCCCAAGCCTTACATCCGGATAAATGTTAATTACATTTTTTGTTATAAAAATAATATCCCGCCTAAACTACGCGCCAAAAAATCCTACAAATAGAAACGTCTCACCACCTTCCGTTTATCACACCAAAAAACACAGTGGTTCCTAAAAAAATACAACTCAATGTGAAACGCTAAAAAGTACAATGATGGCAAACATCTTTTCTTTGATACTCAGTAATGTTCTGCATGAATTTTTGCTGAATGATTTGTTATGTGAGTGTAGTAAGATTTTGCTGCATGAGATGGACAAAATTCAAAAAAGAGGGACTGATGACACCCATATGTCATTCTGTCATCTTTGTTCTTGAATAAGGTTTGGATGATTAGAAGAGACCTATCCCAGTGTAAATGCTACTTTGGCCTCGATTATTATAATGAAGACGACGGGCAGATAGCATCCACCCACAAAGGGTCGATCTATGTCTCCAACATCCACAAAGACACTTCAACACATGAACAAAGAAAATAAACCACGCCAAACCCAAAACTCCATTTATTTGTGACAGTTCTTGTAGTTTCAAAAGAAAAAAGAGACTGATGACACTGAAGATTTAGATCATAAATTGCTTCTATTTTTTTTAATTTTCTTTATCTGTTGTTTGTTTTGTAATTTCAGTTAATAAACAACAAAAGTACATTAATACTTTAATGAAAAATATAATAAAATGCCACAACGAGAAAATGCTTGTAAAACGCCATCATGCCATAAAAACGCCCCCAAAAAACTACCAAACTATAATAAAATTACTTTGAATAAGTACTATTATAAAAAAAAAAAAGCGTAAAACAATGTGCAAAGAAAATAAAACAAAAAAGTCCCATCGTTATCTAAACGCCATTGGAAAACAAAACGCCATAATTACAGCCATCAAGATTAGACGTGTTACACAATTAAAACAGTTGAGTCTGAAAACAAAACACGGTAACTGCAAAAACTGTAAAATGAAACGACGGAAAACATAATTACTAACATTTATTATATTGAAAGCCAAATACTTGCGGAATTGAATTTATTTATCTTTTTCAAAACGCCATGATTACCTGTCATGCGCGGGAAAAAAAGTCAGTATAAAAGAAGAACATGAGAACACAAGCTTAAACATTCCAAAAACAATGACTAAAACGCCACATATTGTCCAAAACGCCAAAAACTTTAAAAATGGCTAAGGTTATTGCATGGAGGTTTGAAAGTAAAGAGAAACGATTCATCATAAAGTTCTCTGATAAGAGAAGGGTAAAGGTAAGGACAATCTAAGCCATGCTTGGTATGAATGAAGGGGTTCCAATGGTCAACGATTGTGAAAGAACCCGAACTGTAATAAAAAGACCGGCAGAAGATGATGATGATATTGACGATACTCCTCTACCAAAACTTAGCAGTTGGGTGATGCATGATGAAGAAGGAACGCTTGAAGTGACTTATAAAAACGGGGTGCAATATTGATTGCCAATGGAGGAAATGTTGAAGACAGGGTTGCTATCTATCATTGAACAACTCTTTGATTTAGCACCTTCGAACGATCCAAAATCCAAGGATGCAGTGATATTTAAGAATAGGCTGCTGCAAAGAAGAGACGAGCTAATGGCGTTATACGCCAATCTAAAATTTGATGATGATGAATCTGAAGAAAGTGATGAACAAAGCGATGGGTACATCTCTGATGTAATCCCACCCATGGAAGACTATTAGTTTATTTTGATTCGTATTATTGTAATTTTATAAAATATTAATCTATGGTAATCAATTATTAACAAAAAGACCCAAAACGCCAAAAAAATGACATGGAAAAAGCCATAACGCCAAAAAAATTAACTATGTGACACAAAAAGAATTAATTCAACGAGAAGAAATCTGAGAAAAACAATAAAATGCCAAGTAATTAATGATTCTAGATAACGCCAAATTATCATGCACGCAAAATATGAAGTAGCATGTCAAATGCGAAAATCGGGAAAGGAGAAGAATACTAAAAAGACAAAAAAACCCCTCGGATCCTGATCATGTCCCACGCCACGTGTTGGGCCAAGATGCGTTCTCACCATTCTCACACTTTTGGGCGTTTTCTCCTGATCCTGTTTCTATATATATATGTGTGTGTGTGCGTGTATGGGTGTAAGCAAACTTATATTATATCCATAAACACGGATGCGGACAACGGACAACACGGACATCGGAGAAACCGTTACATAAATATATATATCGACGGAATAATACATATCCGAAACTGGCACGAAATATAATATAACTTTGGTAATAAATTATATACATCGTCACCGACAACGATCACCATACCTTCACAACGAGGAACATGTACACCTTACCGACGACACTTGGGCACTCTCAATACGACAATATATATTAACGGTTACTACGGCGAACTCTAAAAATAACATACTTTTAGACCTTTGAAAATATATATATTTCAACACTTCTAAATTTCCGGAAAGTATAAAATAAATAATCACTAAGTGTAAATTCATAAGTATACAAGTATACTAATACGTATAAGGTATGTACACTAATACATAATTGCAAGAACACAAAAATATACATGCACAAATACATATAGATACGACTACAATACCGATAATTAAATATATGAGAAATTATATATATATATACGGTATACGTATACGTATAAATACACGAGTACACAGTAATGTACACAAATACACTTATTGAAGTGTACACATACAAAGGACACTATACATGTACATCAATTGTAGTACGATGTTAAAAATAAATATGTTTAGCTATTATATCTAGAAAGGATATATATATATATATATATATATATATATATACTAGTCGTTTACCCGCGCGATGCAGCGGGAAACATATCACTTAGGTTGGTGAGTTTAGGGCTATGTACGGGGCGGTTCGGTTTTGAGCCATAACCAAAACCAAACATATCACTTAGGTTGGTGAGATTAGGGCTAGTGGAAAACCCGCGCGGTGCGGTGGTGGCGACAATTTTTGTTGCAGTACATCCAACAAAACGCCTATAAAGTAATCTTTTTTTTAAAAAACATGCCACAACAGTTTGGGTCACTTGACGTTTTCGGCCATAAGAGTTGACGTATTCAGAAGGTCAGTAGTTTCCACTGTGGAATAGCTTTTTAAAGAGTCTTGTCCTATACAATGTTCGAAATCAATATACTTAATTCTAATCTCATAAATTTCATGGGTTGAAGAAAACGATATTTATCATAAATCTGTAAATATTTTTTATAAATTAAATTGCATATTACATATAATAAGAGAAAATCAAATTACAGTTGTAATTCATAAATCTCTAATAGCTTGAAACTCAATCACCCACGAACACTGTAGCAAATATTTTCCCCACGTCATACAGAAACTCATATGTTATCTTATTGTTTGGCGTTGGACATGGACCGGAAGAAGCGGACGTTTACCTCGGTACCACATATGTTATCTTATTGTTTGTCGTTGGACATGGACTTGAAGAAGTGGTTGGCCTGCTGAAAGATCAGGACTAACCGTAATGAAAAAGTTTTTTAAAATTAGCGTCAGATTACAGTATTTTGAGGAGGTTAAGGGCAAGTCGTATTGGTGGGTGATGAAAAGAAGCCATGTAGCAGGTCTAGATTCAGAGAAAGAGAACTGGAGTAATTTCACAGGGATGGAATTTGCCTAGTTTGATGTGGTTATGCGGCTTTATGTTCTTTTTTTTGTTTTCCTTTTTTGTCTGTGAATGTGTTTTTTGTTTGGCTGTATTGTTCCCTTAGCATCTTGCTAAGGCGATTGTGATTTGGTAATAAATGGGTTCTTTTGGATGGCGAAAAACTCAGCCACTTGTCTAGCATACCTTCACATACATAGAACCACTATATGATCATAAAAAAGGCATGTACACATGTCTAGCATACCTTCACATACATAGAACCACTATATGATCATAAAAAAGGCATGTACATGTAGTCTTCCTTCCTAGCAAAGCGTCGGTGTGGTTAACAATGAGATCTTAAATTAGGGATGTCAATCTGATACAAGTGCTTTTAGTAACATTTGAACAGGCAATATGATAGAAATGCTTCTCAAGTAGTCAAAAGGGGTCTTGTAGCATGTCTTAAGTAAATAGTAATCCATGCTGCAACAGAAGAAAAAAATAAACCAACTGAAATATTGCAAGGCGATATAAATAAATAGAAAAGTTGTTAGCATGCAAGAAAACAGATTAAGGTAAGAAACCTCATAAATCTATTTATTGGACTTTTGCTAAAATACACGACCAAACATCCATCATTGAAGGCCAAACTGTTATTAGAAAGATGCAAAACCTGGTGATCCACATAAGCCCAACCCCTCCGTATACGTTCCACTTCTAAATCATATAGTTCTTGAATACTATCACAGGTGTATGTGATCTGCAAATTCAAAATTTATTACAATACTGTGGACCATGAAGAAACAAACAGGGTTGACCATTGACTTCACTTAGATTTATTATTACAATACCTTAACGCAAATGTAAGGTCTACACCTGGATGCTCACTATCCGAGTAAGAAGAGTATAAGGCCTGAATGCAATAGTCGCACCTGGGTGTCTTTCCCAATTGATACCTATGATCTGATGCCCTCCGACTGTTATCATCGAGTAAAAACTCAAACGAATATAAATATTCTTTTAACCTAAGAAAACATAATTGTACAAACTACTTTTAGTATATGAAATAGATTTGCTAAAAATAAGCAATCAGTCTAAGGTGTAGCATCTGGTTCTCTAGCTACGCATCTGTCTCTATAATTATGGTTGCATCCTGATAAATGTTGCCTTTGAAATCTCCCCACATGCTAAAACTATAACTGACCCAACAAATGCCATTCAAAGTGTCAAGCATTGAGGTAATCATAAAAGCTTTGTTATATTAGTTAAAACAACGCTAACAAAAAAAACGCAGCCGTTTGTTGCTGCGTTTGCAGCCGTAAATGCGCCGTTAAACGGCTGCAAACAGCTGCATTTTTGCATTCGTTTGCAGCCGTATAACGGCGCGTTTACGGCTGCGAACGCAGTAGCAAACGGCTATGTTTTTACACCTGTTTGCTGCTGCTGCAAACGATCCATGTCAATACCTTCCTCCCTCTGTGTTCGCTGCCAAAATCACCAACATTTCAACTCGTACAATTGCAAAAACAGGTAATTTGAGTAACAAATGAAAATGGGTAATCTTTGGTAAGGATGGCTCAGAACACTTATTTTCAAAATAACTATATTACGTCAATAATAATAATTTGGGTAAAAGAATTTTGGGAGGTTGTATGTATTAAAGTAACTTTAGGCCACTTAATACCAGTTCAACTCATTTGACTCGTTAGCATTTAATCTAACTTTGAGTAAGCTGCTTGATACATTCTGCACCAAAGGCGAATCACCGTCTGCAAGAACAAACCATAAAAATCAAAACCTTACATCTTGATTGATAAAATGCTATAACTCACAGAACAAAAGTAAATAAGAACCATTACCTGTAAGAGTAGAGCGTGCGAGCGCACTATTGTTCGACCCAACCCATTCATCCACCAAATCCTTTCATTTCCTATTACATATACAAAAGATAAAACAAGCTCAACAACAATCTACAATAGAACAATAAGCTTTTCCATAGATAATAGATTCAAATCCAATATACTCTCAATCATAGTCACCTCACCAATTGTTTCACCAGTCCTCTTACTTCATTTGACGGATGCTTTCGAAGTCGATTAACATTCCTTCCTATATCAGTTTCCTAATTTGATCATCAAAAATCAGTGTATCTGCGTATGTAACCAAAACTCTATACAATAACATTAATACGTAAAGTAACAAACACAGATGATGTTTATTCACCTTAAGGACTGTAAAAGTCAGATTCATATCAGCTAGGGTTTGAAGCAAATCAACAATAGCATCTTCAGTCTAAACCACAATATCATTAACAATAAGTCAACTAACAATCTAATAAGCCACAATATCATTCGTAAAAGGTCAACTAACAATAATAACTCAACTAAAGAATCTAATAAACAAGATGAACACATATGATTCATTGAAAACTATACCTGATTTGAATCCTCAAGCTGCTCTTTAATTCTCAGAACTTTAGAGTGCTCATCATCAAACAAACCTCCATACGGATCTGGTTCATCATCTTCATCCTCTTGCAGAGTTAACGGTGAATCTCACCTCCTCTGACGTCATCGTTCACCTTCCGGCCAACACCATTCGGAATATGCCCATTCAGATCCACGTCGCAATTACTACACCGTTCGGAGTACAGCCGCTGCACGACTCCGTCTCTCCGCCGCTTAAGCTCGCCGGAATATTCCATCGAAGCTACTCCTCATCACCTGATTGGATGTTTAAAGGTAAAAACGGCAACAGAGAGGTTATGTGCGTGGAGAAAGGCTAGATCTTGAATCGCCTTGGAGAAAAACCCTAGATCCAGATCTGGAATCGCCAGTGAGAGAGCAGCAGGGAAGCGGGCGATTTTGAAATGTTTTGAAAATTGAAATCATTGTGAAACCTTAATGTATCCCGTGTGTTTTTGTATAATGGTATAAGTGGAAAGTGATGTTTTCTGATGCTTAAAAGACTTGTACATCATGCTTTAAGGGTGTTTTAAGGAAATTTCAATGACCTTAAGAAGTCCTTTGGATATGTATATTATATATAGTATAGATATATATTTGTGATACACATATATACAATCGAACCGAACATACTTATACATGTGAACGAGGTTCACGATACTTAAAATATATATTTGAAGAATATATAAGACTCATAACGAACTCACGCTCATACACGGCACGGAGACGCTTATGGGCTAGGCCCACTTACACCGTGTGGAACACGGAGACTCAAATTGGCTAGGCCCATTCTTACTTGTGCGAGGCACAAAGACGCTCATGGGCTAGGCCCACTCATACTCGTGAAGGGCAAGCCCCGTTCATACACATCATGAATGCAAACTATATACATAAGAAGTATATATATATATATAGGGAGAAGATCATGCGAGAACCACCTCTTATTGCGAGAACCGCGAGAACCAATGTGAACACAACCAAAAATGCCTAAAAATAGCTAAAAATCACACAAATTTTTTTTTTATTTTTTTAATATTTTTTATGTTAAAATCGCTACTTTTTGAAGAATTTTTTTTTTAATTTTTTAAAATTTTTTTTTGATTCGAAAAGTAGCGATTTTAACATAAAAAATATTAAAAAAATCAAAAAAAAAATTTTAGATTTTTTTTTGATTTTTTTAGATTTTTTAAAGATTTTTTTAGGTTTTTTGGGGGTTTAGTTTTTAGCATTTTAGCTTGGGGGGGGGGGGGGGGGTTAGGTTTTTGGGGTGGGGGGGGGGGGGTGGGGGTTAGATTTTTTTAGGTTTTTTTTAGCTATTTTAGGTTGTGTTTACATTGGTTCTCATGGTTCTCACAATAAATGGAGTTCTCGCATGAGCCCCTCCCTATATAGGGAAACATACAAACAAATGCCAACATATTAATAATACACAAGGGTTCCAAATACATAACAAATCCAAATTTAACAACATTCAAGATGAGCAACGCGTACACGGTCTAGTAGAGACCTAAGTGTCTAATGAGTTAGAACACTTGTAGGTTCACTCGCGCATTTAGATACCCCGCTTGCTAGCAGTCACTTTTTACGGACGCAATACTGTGAGTTCATGTCCCCGTTTCTTTTAAACATTTTAGGTTTTACAACTCTAGGGGGGATATAGATGTTACGATGGTATGGTTAAACTAAGGAATGAAAAAACTAGATCGTGTGCGAATAGGGTGGAACTTAAGCACCATTAATCTTTTATAGACCAAGGAACAAGAGGGGTAGATGTCACACCCCGACCACGAAAATCAACAAATCGTGGTGGAAACGTCGGGGAGTGTTGTAACAGAATCATTGTTTCATAACACATGGATTGAGGTTTTGTTTTATTGAATTAAATGTATTACATTACATTGAAATTAGAAACAAAACATGAACAAATAGACTTTCATTGTTATTAAGTCACTAAGGACTTGTCCGTTCCTATGTGAGTGTCCATCAATATCATCATCAAACATCACCAACTATGGTACCTGAAACACATGTGAAAATACGTCAGCATAAAAATGTCGATGAGTACATAGGTTTTATGTGAGTGTCCGATCCATGGCTAGTTTACATGTTGCAATACTTAATTAAAAACTTGGTTTTGAAAAGTATAGTATTGCGACATATTTAACCAACTCAAATCAAGTTGGTTATACTTTATAAAATCTCATAGCCATGATTCTTAACCCAAAACATTTATTTTATTAAATCAAATTGTAAAACATCTCGTAAAAACTCGTTAATAAAACTTGTATGGTTTATATTATTAGAAAAACCTTGTAATATAACTTTGTTTTGATAACCTTGCTCAAGTGATCTTAGATAACGCAACGATATATAATGTGTTAAAAGCACTTATATATAGGAAGTACCAGCGGCGTAAGCAATATGCTTTTAACACATTACACCCGCCCCGTTAACTAATCATTTCCCTAACCCAGCGGTTCAAACAGATTCAAACGGTTCACATAAATCAAATAGTTATAAACGGTTCACATAAATCAAACAGTTACAAACGGTTCACATAAATCAAACAGCTACAAACGGTTCACATAAATCAAACAACTTCAAACGGTTTACATAAATCAAACGGCTTCAAACGGTTCAATATGTAAAACAATGTGTCCATATGCTAAGTGAACATATGCAACAAAATATAATATACAAAAATCAATGTGCTAGCATGTTAAGTGAACATGCATAGCAAAACAAAATGAAATCATGTACTATATACGTACTAATGAACATAGCAAGCATATGATATAAAAACATGAAAAGCACGAAAGTAATAAGTAGGCACATGTGTATCACCCCAAAACATTTTAAAACGGTAAAAGAGGGGACTATGTACTCACTTGAGGATGCTTAGAAGTCATGAATAACTACCAAGCAAGCTAGAGGGATCACGGAAATCAAACGACACCTAATATAGGTAACTATGTTAATAAACCGGGCCTAAATCGGAGGATTGGATAAAATGAGGTTTCGTAAACCAAATGAGTGTAGGGACTCATGTAATATGGTTTAACAAAGCCTACATTCTAAAACAAAACCTAACCTAAGTGCTTACGACCCATTACGACTCGTTAAGGTAGCTTACGCCACTTTAACGCGTCATTCGCGTAAAACGCGTTCGGACCGCCTAACTAGTCCTATGACAAGTATTATATGCCTTAACATGTCTAATAATGTTGCCTAATCAGTTTAGATGCCAAAATTTATGTTTCATATGCTTAAAATGAATTTATGCGTAAAAAGGGCATTTTAGTAATTTTCCTAAGGCATATAAATTACCTATCATACAACTAACTAAACGAAGTGACCATAAGGTATAACCTCGGAAGGTTATTCCTTATACAACTATGGTCACAATAAATGCTTGGTCGAATCCTAATGATCGACCAAAAGGGTCGGGTTCGAAAGTCTAAACGGTTGTTTAGACGCTTATCTTACGACCCTATATAAGCACTAAACCTAAAGTGACAAGCTAAACATGTTTAACGAAGTTAGAAAACAAGTTTGATATCAAGACAAAGGGTCTTGATACCCAAGAATAGTTTGGTTGCAAAATACGCATTTTGACCGAAACTATGACTCGTCACTACACCTAATCAACGTGGTAATCAGTAGGTATAGTCACAAGAGACTATAACCATTGTGATTACGCTCACGTTATGAAGTTCAAATGAACTTCATGTTGACCATAGACTGGTCAAAGCAGAAAGTTAAACATTATTTGACTTTTTCGCTTAAAACGCATAAAAACACGAAACAATACTTACAAAGGGTCCAAGCTAGAAGAACTTGATCAAAATACTCAGGTATGAAGCATAAAGCTTCAACTTAGAGCATAAAATTAGATCAAGGTGTGAGGAAAATGGAATGAGAGCTTGGGTATTTATAGATTTCGGAGAACCGTTAGGACCGTTTCTCGCAAATCGTGCTTTGATCTTGACCTTACAAGTGGGCACATAGTTTTCAAAACTATGGGAATACTTAAAACCAACAAATTCCAGCCCATAGAGTGCAAAACCTTGGGTTAAAACCATCAAAACCTCAAAAATAGACCAAGTTCAATGTATCTGCCAGAAATTTCAAAAATGGACCCTGCACTTGTAAAACTTGATTTTTGGCACTTTTAAGCCCCGTTAACCCCATTTCAAGGCTCTTAAATAAAGTTAAAGTATAGGGAACTTGAAATGTGCTCAAAAATATCTCGGATGTTGGTTCGTTTGGTCGTATGGTTGCGTTGTTCGGTTAATTACGACGGAAATCGTAACGAACGCAAAAACGATACAAATTACGCGACGAATGGAATTTTATCATGCCAATCACTAAACTAAAATATTTTAATGATTACATAAATTTTTGGATGTCCGGATATATTCAGAACGTAAGATATGCGTGAAAATGCAAACTTATGCACTTTTTGACGCTTTTAGTCCCTATTGATCAATAAAGTTTATTTTTAGCATACTGAACCCTTCAAAGCCTATTTCTAAGATATGTAAAGGATATTTAGGGCATATTTAACTTATGATCAAGTTCTGGAATGTTCGTTACAGTACGAATCGGCATACTTTCACAGTTTGTCGAAATTAGTCCCTGTAAGCGAATAAACTTGATTTCGGCATACCAAACCCTCCAAAACTTATTTCTAAGTTATGTAAAGGTTATTTAAGGTATGTTAAGCCTATGTCACTGTTCTGGAGTGTTTGTTGCATTAAACTGGTTATATTTACGTATCAGTTCGCTTATAACCTTCTAGAAAGCGATTTAAAGCTTGAAATCGAACATGAATTGATATGTGCACATGATACACATATTTATACAAATCCCAAGCATGAAACACAATATTTCATTGATTTGGTATTTGTTTGATGGTCGCAGAGGCACAGGTGTCATAGTCTCCCCTGCTTTAGGAAATTTCTTCCCGAAATTTATTCGTAGGAGTCTGTCTGTGACTTTGTGTTAAATAACCACCAAAGATATACAAGGCATAATCCTGTCATTTCCTCAACAGACATTCTTTAGAAATGAAAATGAACGGGCGGAGTTATTTTCAACGGGTATTCTTCAGAAATGGAAATGAAGGAATAATCAAAAAAGGATATTCATTTTCTCAACGGACATTCTTCAGAAATGAAAATGAACCGGCGGAGTTATTTTCAACGGGTATTCTTCAGAAATGGAAATGAAGGAATAATCAAAAAGGATATTCATTTCCTCAACGGACATTCTTCAGAAATGAAAATGAACGGACGGAGTCATTTTCAACGGGTATTCTTTTGAAATGGAAATGAAGGAATAATAAAAAAGAATATTCATTTCCTCAACGGACATTCTTCAGAAATGAAAATGAACGGACAGAGTCATTTTCAACGGGTATTCTTCAGAAATGGAAATGAATAGAATAACAAAAGGATATTCATTTCCTCAACGGACATTCTTTAGAAACGAAAATGAACGGACGGAGTCATTTTCGACGGGTGCTTCATCAGAAATGGAAATGAATAGAGTTAACTCAAAAGGATATTCATTTCCCTCAACGGACATTCTTCAGAAACGAAAATGAACGGACGGAGTCATTTTCAACAGGTGCTTCATCAGAAATGGGAATGAATAGAATTAACTCTAGACACATGACAAAACTTGCTGTGGTTTCTGTGCACTGAATTCTATAATTATGTATGCATCCGTAATTACGTAATTCCTTGCACAGTCCGCACAGTGTATTTCATAATGTGAAAGGGATAGAATTTGAACAAGCTTGAGACAACACATAAACACATAAGCACATAATTAATTTGTTATTATTTTGTTAACTTGACGCTGATTTGAACATGGGTATTCAAGGTATACCAGGAACCCAGTCGATGGACTTCAACGTCCTCAAGAATCTATCTAAAAAGATAGGATGATCTTCCAAAAATTCGATTTTTGATTACAAGGAATCATAACATTCGAATTAATGTACACAACAATTAAGGACTTACGGAAATACCCTTAGGTACCCTATTAAGGATTTATAGTGGTATTTTGGGTATACGTCCAGAGTTGTAACTTGCGCCTTGTACTTCGTTTTCCTTGGAAGAAATGGGTACTTAGGATTTTCGTGGAAACGCAAGAGATCATAAAATGGAAGAGTTTTGGGAGTAGTCTATTCTTCAAGGAATACGATTCCTTGGTTGTCGGTATTGTGGGGGATATGTTGTTTATACATGCAACCACATGAATACATTGCAATGTAAATAAAAAATTTATTTATAAACAACATCAACAACTGTTTCATAGACCTTGACAACAAAAGAAAATAATATATAAAGCTTGATTATTTTGAAATAGCGTTGTCTTCCAATCGGTCAGATGCTCATCCCTGCACTAGATTTGCATTAGCAAGCTTTGGGCAATTCCTTCGAAAATGGCCCATCTCGCCACAGTTGAAACAAGAACCTGGTAGAAAATGAGCTTGAGCAAGATTGTTGCCAGCTTGATTTGGTGCAACTGCAGCTGGGCAAACTCTTGGTGTATGGCCTATAAGTCCACAAGATTGACATTTGCGGCACTTTACATTGGCATGATGGTGAAGGCTACATTGGTTGCACAAGGGTGCAGTTCCATTGTATGGCTTCCTAGCAGGGGGTTGAGCTGGTTGGTTGGGGATGGCTTGATCATTGTGAGCAACCACGGTGAAGTTCTGAGAAGCCTTTCGCTTCTTTGACTTCTTAGGGGATCCAGTCTGTTCATCCTTCGGTTTTGATTCCTCGATCGGTTTCTTGTCACCTTTTCGAAAAAGTTTAACTTTCCTGATCTGAGATTCAGTCAAGGTAGCGGACAGCTCAATGGCCTGTCTAACTGTAGTGGGGTTGCTACCAGTCACCATGTTCGGGCATAACAGACTTAACTCCTCATAACGGTCCGTGTAGGCTCGATGCTCACGGCTATCTTGCTTAAGATTGTCGAATTCCCTTTCCAATGCTCTAATCTCATGACGAGGACATAATTCCTTCATCATTGGAGCTCGAAGCTCTTCCCATGTTTGATCCAGTGCCACGTCGGCACCCCTGTCCCTCATCATACCATTCCACCATGTTAAGGCTCGTTTCTCAAAAATACTGGATGCGAACTCTACCTTTTTCTCGTTTGGACATTGAACATGTCTGAAGGTGCTCTCTAGACTCTCGAACCATTGCAGAAGTGCAGTCGCTCCTTAAGACCCAGAAAATTTTGATGGCTGGGCAGAGTTGAATGTCTTGAAGTTGCATGGAGCATTATTGTTGTTGAGGGCTAGGTTACATTGAGCAATGATGTTTGGGATTGCAACAGCCATTTGTTGCGTGATGATAGCTGCCAGCTCTTCATCAGGTACCTGATTGTCACGTCGGGGAGGCATGCTAAAAGGGGAAACAAGAGAGAAAACAAATGAAATGGCATTGGGTAAGGATGTTACAATTACCGACCAAAAGGCATGGGTGATGGTCATTTGTTCAAACCACGAACCAAACAAACGACACACAAAAGCTGAATCAAAGTAAATAGGTCCTCATAATGTATCGCGAAGACATGCTCTCCTATAAGTGGACACTCACCCCAAGAGTTCCCAGGTAAGAGTGACTAGTCCGATACTGCGGATTTGTACGAACACTCTAGCCTTAGACAGAAGACTCAGGGTACAGACACCCACCCTTCCAGTATGCACGTGTTCACATTATTTAGACCCAAACTTTGACGAGATTTTGAAAACTTTGAAGGTTCAAAACCTTATAATAAATCATCCTAGAACAGATGACTAGTTTTCAATGCGGATTTGAAATTTATGTTCTCATTGTGGTTGTTGCCTAAAGATAGGCAACGGTATTGTTTTATGACTAAACGCAAGTAAACTCGCGTTAGGGTCCTAGGAAGGTTATAGTCTAGGTCAAAGCATTACTAATAACCTAATTCCCTATAACCATGAGCTCTGATACCAACTTTTCTGTCAAACCCCGACCACGAAAATAAACAAATCGTGGCGGAAACGTCGGGGAGTGTTGTAACAGAATCATTGTTTCATAACACATGGATTGAGGTTTTGTTTTATTGAATTAAATGTATTACATTACATTGAAATTAGAAACAAAACATGAACAAATAGACTTTCATTGTTATTAAGTCACTAAGGCCTCGTCCGTTCCTATGTGAGTATCCATCAATATCATCATCAAACATCACCAACTATGGTACCTGAAACACATGTGAAAATACGTCAGCATAAAAATGTCGACGAGTACATAGGTTTTATGTGAGTGTCCGATCCATGGCTAGTTTACATGTTGCAATACTTAATTAAAAACATGGTTTTGAAAAGTATAGTATTGCGACATATTTAACCAACTCAAATCAAGTTGGTTATACTTTATAAAATCTCATAGCCATGATTCTTAACCCAACACATTTATTTTATTAAATCAAATTGTAAAACATCTCGTAAAAACTCGATAATAAAACTCGTATGGTTTATATTATTAGAAAAACCTTGTAATATAACTTTGTTTTGATAACCTTGCTCAAGTGATCTTAGATAACGCAACGATATATAATGTGTTAAAAGCACTTATATATAGGAAGTACCAGCGGCGTATCCACCATGCTTTTAACACATTACACCCGCCCCGTTAGCTAATCATTTCCCTAACCCAACGGTTCAAACAGATTCAAACGGTTCACATAAATCAAACAGTTACAAACGGTTCACATAAATCAAATAGTTACAAACGTTTCACATAAATCAAACTTCTACAAACGGTTCACATAAATCAAACAACTTCAAACGGTTCACATAAATCAAACGGCTTCAAACGGTTCAAAATGTAAAACAATGTGTCCATATGCTGAGTGAACATATGCAACAAAATATAATATACAAAAATCAATGGCTAGCATGTTAAGTGAACATACATAGCAAAACAAAATGAAATCATATACTATATACGTACTAATGAACATAGCAAGCATATGATATAAAAACATGAAAAACACGAAAGTAACAAGTAGGCACATGTGTATCACCCCAAAACATGTTAAAATAGTAAAAGAGGGGACTATGTACTCAATTGAGGATGCTTAGAAGTCTTGAATAAGAACTAAGAAAGCTAGAGGAATCACGGAAATTAAACGGCACCTAATATAGGTAACTATGTTAATAAACCGGACCTAAATCGGAGGGTTGGATAAAATGAAGTTTCGTAAACCAAATGAGTGTGGGGACTCATGTAATATGGTTTAACAAAGCCTACATTCTAAAACGATACCTAACCTAAGTGCTTACGACCCATTACGACTCTTTAAGGTAGCTTACGCCAGTTTAACGAACTGTTAATTATTAATAAAAAAAATGTGTTTTGGTATTATTATGTGTGTATTTGAGTTTGATGATTTTACAATTTGATTCGATTCCGATTTCAAGCTTTAAATCACTTTCTGGAAGGTTTTACGCAAACTAGTGCGTAAACGCAGTCAGTTTAACGCAACAAACACTCCACAATAGTGACATAGGCTTAACATACCTTAAATAACCTTTACATAACTTAGAAATAAGTTTTGGATGGTTTGGTGTGTTGAAAACAAGTCTATTCGATCGCAGGGACTATTTGTGTGAAACTGTGAAACTATACCAATTCGTATGGTATCGAAGAGTCCGGAACTTGATCATAAGTTAAACATACCATAAATAACCTAAACATAGCTTAGAAATAATCTTTGAGGGGTTCGGTGTGCGAAAACATGCTTATTTGATCTTACAGGGACTGAAAGTGTCAAAAACGACGTAAGTTTGCATTTACGCGCATATCTTACGTTCTGACTACATCTGGACATCCACAATTTTTGTACACAGTAAAATATTTTTATTTTAGTGATCGGCATGCAAAAATTCCATTCGTCGCTTAATTTGGATTGTTTTCGCGTCCGTTTGAGTTTCGTCGTAATTTAACGAACAGCGCGACTGTACGACCAAACGAGCCTACATCCAAGATGTTTTTGAGAATATTTTAAGTTCCCTACACTTTAACTTCATTTTAGAGCCTTGAAATGAGGTTAACGGGGCTTAAACGTGTCAAAAATGCATCAAAACACAAGTTTCTCAAGTGCAGGGACTAAACTGCAATTGCTGGATAGTTGCCCAGGCGGGCCACGTAAGCCTGGTCTCTCAGCTTACGCGGGGTGCCTAAAGGTGCCACTTCAGCAGAAACTTCACAGCAGCCTCCCAGCTCGTTCTTGTGGCCCTTGTATGCAATTTTCATGTTTTGGGGACCAAGTTAACACTTCCCCAAGGCTTCTTAGCTGCTCATAACACTTGGATGGTTAGGATTTTTTGCTTCTTGGCCACACAAACACTTCATACCTAAGAATTATAAGATCAAGTTCAAGCAAGGACCTTTTGTTAGCTTCCTTCATTCTTTTATTGCTTTCCTAGCTTAAAAGTCAAACAGTGTTTGACTTTCACCTTTGACCATGAGTTGGTCAACGAGAAGTGTCACACCCTGGCTTTGCGGAAGCGTGGGTTTATTTGGTGTGACTTCTTAATACCATAGCTTAATCACAACAAAGCTATATGAAAATAAAACTATGCAGATCATTCATTGATTTAAGTTTGAAAAGTAAAATACCACAACATTGTCTTAAGGCGTTGACACACGCAACGGAAATTACAACCTAATAACATAAAAACATTGTTTGAAAGACACAACCATAAACTTAAAATAGACATAGTTTAAGAACTGTGACTCGTCCAGGTAAAAGCCACAACCCCTAAACTTGGATGATCCCATAACTTTAACGCAACGTGAAAACGTAGCATACCGTGCCAGATCCTTAGTTCCCTGAAATACATGTAAGTTGGAAAAATCAACAAAAATGTTGAGCGAGTTCATGTGTAAGTGAGTATGTAAAACCTTTCTAAGTATCAAATCCGTGGTATGTAGCAAATAAGGAAATAAAGAGATCACCAATGGTTTGCAAGGCCATTGATATGTGTGATGTGCAGTAGGAAGACTCAAACCTAGCAGATTTTGCGTTGGGTACAAAGTCACCACCTGGTCCATTAGGCGGGCTCAGGGGTTGGGCTCGCTACACCCAGATAGATCTACCGCTACTGTCCGTCGGTCCTACAATGAGGATTAATGGCCTCAAGTTGCGTTTACCCACTCACATGATCTAAGTAGTAACCCTCCTTACGCTAGTCATACCATGTGTAAAAGTACTCGTAATCATAGTAACATGTATTTCACCCCCGCAGTTTAGAAAACTGAAAACAGTTAAGAGAAAAGGGGGACATGAACTCACAGAAGTGCGTCTCGAAGTAGTCTGTCCAAAAATACCCTGCTGCGTGACGACCTACACGTACTAACTTCTATTAGACGGACGGCCGTGCCTTAGCTTAAGGTTTAATGTCCTTGGGAAAGAGTTAGGCAACTATTTCGTAATTACACTTCGTAATTATTTGGTAAATATATTCCTTCCCAAGGATGGGGGTTTTAATACATCGTTTAATATAACTTCGAAATATATTATTAAGTCTCACTTAATGTAATATAATTTATTTCATTTGTCCACAATACTTTACTTCCAAAATATAAAATTTTTTCCCCAAAATATTATATTTTATTCCATATAATTTTCCAAAATAATATCCTTGTCAAAGTACACACTTATGAGTATTTTCTGAAAATACGTAAGTTACATTGTAAAGTTCGGGTGGTATAAATAATACCGGCGTAACTTAACTATTTATTGTGAAGGCGTTCGTATTATTTTGGAGCCGTGAATATTCAGTGTATTCTAGTAATATTATTTTTACCCTAAAAATAATATTTGTATAGTTCTCAAAATAATCATAAAAATTCATACCAGTGCTATTATGAAAAATATATACTAAATATATATTTTAACAAGTTTTATTTTGTGAAAATCCCACCTCCGACACTTGGTAATTTTGTAATAAAAATCATGGCGAACTTTGTTTGGAAAAATAAGTTAAAATATATTCATAACACTTGTTACCAAAAATATTTCCAAGTGTTATATTTCTGGAAAAATTTCGCCAGAGTTTCCTCTGTAACTGGAGGTGGCCACGCTTTCAAGCGTATCATTTTCTTTTATAAATTCAATCAACAATGTTCCCAACATCAACAAACAATATTCCAACATTATACTAGTTCAAAATATATATAAATCGCAAAACACATGAACTTGTGGTTTGTGTAAAATGTGTAGTAACATTCCCCACATTTTTAGTAGATCTTTTATAAATAAACTTGGTTTCTTTGAGAACCTTGTTTTTAAAGAAGACACGTCTTTACAACTTTTTGTCAAAAATTAAAACGATAATTCTTTGTTAAAACTCTTTGTTACACAAGTGTCTACACACTTGTGTGTTCACAAAATCACCTTTGTTTAGGAAGGATCCGGCTTTAAAAGTATGATTTCATTTTACACTTGATCCTTCGAAAATACCACTTGTAGATCCGTAGATCTACTAGTTTAGAATTCCATTTTATAAGAAAAATTGTTTTTTTTACACAAGTTCATGTTTAGGTTGGAAAGGGTTCGTCATCTAGAAACTTTACAACTAAACATAAGGCTAGTTCATGTTTTGTGAACATGCTCTAGCGGGTTGATGACGATCCATTTCCATACTAGCAATCAACAACCAAAAATAATCATAACAATACTAGTTTTATAAGTTTTACACCAATATTTACTTATTAACCACCAAGTTCATCACCTTTAGTAGACTTTTAGTTTTGTTTTTAAATGTTCATAAATTTCAACCGACAAAATTCTTATTAACCACTTTAGAATAGATCAAGAAGGCGATTACTCACTTACTACTAGCTCGAGGCTAGGGAAGAAACTAGTCGAAAAACGGGTGGTTAAAAGCGTTGAGGTGAGGTCCTTGACGATCCGCAAGCACCGGGCTTCCTCGTATGTGACCCTTTACACTTGTATATAAGTATAATGCCTTGAATGAAATCAAAAGGTGGTGGTGGTGTGGCCTATGCCTTCGGCCGAGAATGATGAGAAGAGGAGAGAAAGTGGATTTTTTTTTTTTTGATGTGTGCTATGAAAGTGTTAATGACCTAAAGGTTTATTTATAAACCCACTATTGTTATTAACCAAAGGAAAATATGTCATCAAGATATATGACATATGAATTAAGATAATCATTCAAGGACAAATGGTGTCACCCACATGGTGATCCAACTCGTTGAAGGGGGAGGGGTAATCGGTTGGTTTCCAACTAGGTAATTAGTGATAAGTTATATTTGTTAGGTGATTTAATTTAGTGTAATATTGTGTTGTAATATATAACGGGGGTTAGGGTATTCGGGGACCCTAACTGGCTCAGAAAAAGAAAAACAATGTCAATATTTTTTTATGTCCCGGGTTAAGTCCGGTTGTTCGGTCGGATACTAGTCCGTTAAAGTGCTAAATAATTATTTAAAGTGTCGTTAATTTTTATCTTCAGTGACACATTTTATTCCCGACATTTTGGAAAGTGTCTAGTAATATTTTTCTCATGTTTTGGCACTTTACTAGTTAGCTAAATGCTGAATTTTTATTTAAAGTGCTGAATTTTTGTACTCAGAGTACGTTTTAGGCATATCCGGTCACTATAATTATCACCTAGTGACGCAGTTCTACAACCCTCATTTCCCTACACTCTCTACAGGTGTAGTAAACTATCTCTGGCTCATACAGGCCTTAGAGGCAGTGTCTGCCTGATGTTGGTTATACCAGCATGTTTAATGGGTATCCCGTATAGTGTGCTCACTGTGCTTTTTGTGCATCAAGGTTGTCACTGATGTTTGTGTAAAAATAATAGAGTGACAATATAAAATGTGATGCATGAGTATGTATGTATCAGAAATCAGTAAGCAGTTTAATCACAGTTGTAAGCAAGCAAAGTAATTAAGCAGTAATTAAATATTAATTAATTCGTACGGATACCTGGTTTGGTGAGGGTTGTCACATTCTCCCCCCGTTAAAGAAATTTCGTCCCGAAATTTAAGTTCTGCTTCTATTTGCAGGGGTCTTAGGAAACAAATGGGGGTACTTCTCCTTCATTCGGTCCTCACGTTCCCACGTGAAATCAGGCCCATGTCTTGCATTCCAATGAACTTTGACGAGTTTGACACTGCTCCTGCGAGTTTTGTTAACTTTCCAATCCGTGACCTCAACAGGTTCTTCAGTGAAGTGGAGCGTGTCGTCGATATGAACTTCGTCAGCAGGAATGATCACTGTATCTTGTGTTGGACTTTTCTCAAATTGGATACATGGAATGTATCGTGAACACCATTGAGTTCAGCAGGTAGGTCCAATTTGTAGGCTACAAGCCCAATCCTTTGTAGAATTCTGAAAGGGCCAATGTAACGCGGATTCAACTTTCCACGCTTCCCGAAGCGTGCCACACCCTTCCAGGGTGATACTTTCAATAAAACCATATCTCCAACTTGAAATTCCAAAGGTTTTCTCTTTGGATCTGCATAGGCTTTCTGCCTGTCGCGAGCCGCTTTGATGCGTTTTCGAATCTGCGCAATCTTGTCTGTCGTCTCTTGGACGATTTCGGGACCAACAAGCTGTCTATCACCTGCATCAGCCCAGCATAGTGGTGATCGACACTTGCGTCCGTAAAGAGCTTCAAATGGCGCGGCTCCAATGCTGGTGTGGTAGCGGTTGTTGTATGAAAATTCGGCCAATGGTAAATGTTTATCCCAGCTACCACCAAGATCCATTACACATGCTCTCAGCATATCCTCCAGTGTCTGAATAGTTCCTTCACTTTGCCCATCAGTTTGCGGACGAAACGCAGTGCTCAGATTTAATTGTGAGCCAAAAGCTTCTTGGAAGGATCGCCAAATCCTTGACGTGAAGCGTCGATCTCTATCAGAGATGATTGAGAGAGGCACTCCATGACGTGCAACAATCTCTCGCATGTATATTTCTGCCAGTTTGCTGGTGTTATCCTTCTCTTTGATTGGCAAGAAGTGTGCGGACTTGGTCAGGCGGTCAACTATTACCCAAATAGCGTCATGACCTCTGGGCGTCTTTGGCAACTTAGTTATGAAGTCCATTGAAATCTGTTCCTATTTCCACTTGGAAATCTCAGGTTGTTGCAGAAGTCCTGAGGGCTTCTGGTACTCAGCTTTCACCTTGGCGCATGTTAAACACTTGCTAACATAAACAGCAACATCGCCTTTCATTCTAGGCCACCAATAATAATCCTTAAGATCTTGGTACATTTTATCCGCCCCGGGATGAATAGAGTACCGTGACCTGTGAGCTTCATAAAAAATAACCTTCCTTAAACCACCAAACAGAGGAACCCAAATCCGTTTCATGAAGCATAAAGTTCCTTCCTCGTTTGGCACCAACTGCTTCTCCATCCCACGGAGATACTCATCTTTAATATTCCTTTCTTTCAAAGCATCTCTCTGTGCGGCACGTATGCGTAGAGAGAGATCTGTCTGGACAATCATCTCCAAAGCCCTAACCCTTATGGGCTTGATCCTTTCTTTTCGACTTAGGGCGTCGGCGACCACATTCGCCTTCCCTGGATGATACTTGATCTTGCAGTCGTAGTCGTTCAACAATTCGACCCAACGTCTTTGTGTCATATTCAGCTCTTTCTGGTCGAATATGTGCTGCAGGCTTTTATGATATGTGAAGATTATACACTTCGTGCCATATAGGTAGTGTCTCCAGATCTTTAATGCAAATATCACTGCGCCTAGTTCCAAATCATGCGTGGTATAGTTCTTTTCATGAACTTTCAACTGACGTGACGCGTAAGCTACGACCTTCTGGCGTTGCATCAACACGCAACCCAATCCTTGACGTGAGGCGTCACAGTATACCACGAAATCATCAGTTCCCTCTGGTAGCGCTAAGATCGGTGCATTGCAAAGCTTGTCTTTCAGTAACTGGAATGCTTCTTCTTGTTTGATTCCCCAATCAAACTTCTTATCCTTCTGTGTGAGCGCGGTAAGAGGTTGAGCGATTTTTGAAAAAATCCTCAATGAATCTTCGATAGTAACCAGCCAAACCCAAAAATTGTCGAATCTCGGTTGGCGTCTTTGGAGTCTCCCAATTCTTTATCGCCTCAATCTTTGTGGGATCAACATGGATTCCATTTCCATTTACCACATGTCCAAGAAACTGGAGTTCACGTAGCCAAAATTCCCACTTTGAGAATTTGGCATATAATTGTTCCTTTTTCAGTAACTCCAAAATAGCTCTTAAATGCTGTTCATGTTCAGCCTTCGTCTTTGAATAAATTAAAATATCGTCGATGAATACAATCACGAACTTATCGAGATACGGCTTGCAGACTCGGTTCATTAGGTCCATAAAAACAGCAGACGCGTTTGTCAACCCAAACGGCATAACTAGGAACTCGTAGTGTCCATAACGAGTTTTGAAGGCTGTCTTCGGGATGCTCTCCTCTTGTATCCTTAGCTGCTGGTATCCAGATCGAAGATCGATCTTAGAGTAAAAGCTTGAACCTTGGAGCTGATCGAATAAGTCATCGATCCTTGGCAGGGGATACCTATTCTTGATAGTCAACTTGTTCAACTCCCGGTAGTCAATGCACATACGAAAACTACCGTCTTTCTACTTAACAAACAGGACCGGAGCTCCCTAAGGTGAGAAGCTTGGTCTGATGAATCCTTTGTCTAGTAACTCTTGGAGTTGTGTCGACAATTCCTGCATCTCTGACGGTGCAAGTCTATAAGGTGGCCTAGCTACAGGCGCGGTGCTTGGAACTAAGTCTATACGGAACTCCACTTGCCTCTGGGGTGGCAATCCTGGCAAGTCCTCAGGGAAGACTTCAGGATACTCCCTTATGACAGGGATGTTTTCGATTTTCGGCTCAGCAGCTTTCTTATCCACGATGTGTGCCAGGAAGGCCACACATCCCTTCTGTAAACACTTTCGCGCTTTCAGGCAGCTGATGATTCTTAAAGGCGTATCACGCTTTTCACCATGAACCACAATCGTTTCACCATCTTCGGTTGGGATGCGAATGATGTTCTCGTGGCAGACAACTTCTGCCTTGTTACCTGATAACCAGTCCATTCCTACTATCACGTCGAAGCTTCCCAACTTGACTGGTAGTAGATCCAAGTCAAACTCACGCTCTCCCAATTCGATTACACAACCTCTGATCACTTCATTAGCTTCTACTAACTTTCCATTAGCCAATCCAATTGAGTAAGGAATATCTAATTTACTAGCGGCTAATCCAAGCATATTCTTAAACTCTAACGATACGAAGCTATAATCGGCACCAGTATCAAATAAAACGGATGCAAAGCGTTGGTCTATAGGGAACGTACCAGTAACAACATTGGGATCCTGGCGCGCTTCCCTCGCTCCGATATTGAAAACCCTTCCCCGTGCTTGGTTCAATTCTGGGCAGTTCCTCTTATAGTGCCCAATGTCACCACAGCTAAAACAACCCGGTCTCTGCCCGTTTCTACCTCCATTCCCAGCTTGATTGTTGTTTTGGTTACGATTCATAGCACCAACTTGATTCGCGTTGTTGCCTCGATTCCCATTTCCTCCATTATTTCCTTGAGCACGATTTCCATTACCACCACGATTATTGTTTCTATTTCCAAAACCTCCTTGGCCTCCCCGGCCAACGTTAGCCCAACAGCTATCCTTCAAATGTCCGGTTTTTTCCACAAGCTTCGCATACCCTAGGACCACACCGGCCTGAATGGTGATGCTGGCAGGTATTGCACTTGGGGTGTGTACCCATATACCCTTTTCCCTTCTTTCCACCACCGGTTGTAGCTTGAACCGGTGCGCTTGGTTCTCCTTTCATGCCATCACTGCTTGTGCCTTGTTTGAAGTTCGAGAATTTTCTTTTATTACCCCCGGACGACTCTACGTGAGTCTCCGTCTTCCTTTGCTCAACATCAGAAAACTTGTTTAAGCGGATAGCCTCCTCAGTGAGAGCCACGCTCAGATTGATCGCCTTAGTGATTGTTGCTGGCTTTGAAGAGGTCACCATACTTATGATTTGAGGAGCTAAACCCCAAATGAAGCGCTCAATTCGCTTGAATTCCGGTGTCACCATATAAGGTACCACATGAGATAAGTCGTGAAACCTCTGAACATATTCCAAAATTTTGGGACCATCCATCCTCAAATACCAAAACTCAGTCTCCAACCTTTGTATCTCAGCACAAGAACAATACTTCTTTCTCATCAACTCCTTTAACTCAGCCCAGGTCAATGTGTAAGCAGCGGCTTAACCAAGAGTTTGCATTTGTAAGTTCCACCAGGACAGGGCTCCGTCCAAGAATAGCCCAGAAATGTAGGTAACTTGCTGGTCTGGAGCGCACTTGCTCATTCAGAGAACAGAGTCTGTTTTCTCGGCCCATCTTACAAAAGCAACAGCACCGACAGTGCCGTCGAAGTTTACGGGTTTGCAGTCTAAGAACTGCTTGTAAGTGCACCCATGTGGTGGATTGTTATTGCCGTTATTGTTAGAATTACTTCCGCTAGTTCCTCCTTATGAGGCTGCGTACTGTGCAATGGCGGCAGCGATGATTTGTTGAAGTCCTGCCTCGTTGGCAGGCATGCGCGGATCGCGTTTTGATGGCATCTTCTAAAAGATGGTTCACGTTGGTCAGGTGATAGTAAGTAAAGTGTACGTATGTAATATCAACACATAACATCTCATGTTATAAATAAATCACCCATATCGATAGCCTCTGTAATGGTTGAGGGCTTCGAGGTAGTAACCATGCCCCTGATCTGGGGTGCAAGTCTCCAAATGAATCGTTCAATCCTTTTGAACTCCTGTTTGACTAAGTAGGGGACGACCCTAGATGTCACACCCCGAAATATCAGAGCGTTGGCGTGACTGGACTGGTATCTTCATTGCACAGCGGAAGAAAATAAGCTAAGACTTTTAGTATGTGAACGCCCACTAAGTACTCGACTCTTCATGGTTCTCCTATTCCAACCGTGCCTTGTCATAAAATGCAACCTGAGAAAGAAACATGCGAAAAATCAACATAAAGTTGAGCGAGTTCATAGTTTGTTTGTAAAAGATTTGAAATAAATCTTTTTGAATAACCGGTTTTTGAAGTATTGTTGTGAAAATGAATTTAAAATCATTTTCATATATAAAACAAGTTTTCATGTGTACCCCACGTACTCATGTATAATTTAAGTTTTTCTTGAGTACCCCACGTACTTCAAGTATAATTCAAGTTTTCATATTTAAATCAAGTATTCATGTGTACCCCACGTACTTATGTATAATTCGGGTTTTTCTTGAGTACCCCACATACTCAAGTATAATTCCCGTTTTCTTGAGTACCCCACATACTTCAAGTTATAAATCAAGTTTTTCTTGAGTACCCCACGTACTTCAAGTTATAAATCAAGTTTTTCTTGAGTACCCCACGTACTTCAAGTATTAATCAAGTTTTAGTATGGTATGAATTTTATGTAAATACAGTATTCCTGTAAGTATCAGGATTGTTAATGGGTTGTAAAGCCATTAATATGTGACACGACATAGGAAGTCACCAAACCTTAGGCATTTAATTGGTATATTCTGAGACACAAAAGCACTACTCGATTCTCGCCCTCACCGAGAGTGTGGCTGCCCGGCACCCGTTAGATCTAACCTTTTGTTCTGCGGTCTGAATGTATACGTTGATTAATGGTGCTTCTGTACCCTATTCGTGACATGATTTCTCGCCTCATTTCTCATAACGCCTCATACTTGGTTCTCGTTCTCACCAAGTGCGTTTCTCGTATTCTTTTATCTCGTCACACTTGGTTCTCGTCCTCACCAAGTGTGCTTCTTGTATTTTTATCATACCATTTGTATACATTTTAACATTTGTATTTTGTAAACTCTTGTATTTGTATTTTCTCGTAGTTTATAAAACTAGAATCTCGTGTGTATGCATATTTCGAAAAATACGCTTGTTTGAAAAACCGGTATAAAACATAAGCTTTTTGTAAACCATTTGTGTCATTTAAACTTGCTTGTAAAATGGTTTAGAAATATGTAATTCTTGTATGCTTTGCAAAAAGTGCATGTCTTTCCACCCCGAAAACATTTAGAAAAATGTAAAAATGTGGGGTTATGAACTCACCTGAATATTCCTGTGCAAAGCTAGCTATATACGACTTCGTGATGTCGTTTCCAAGACTTGACTCGCTAGCGTGCATTTTACAATATTCCTAACACGGAATATCTAATAAGTTTCTAAATAACGCAGTAACTAACTACGTGTAATCGAGCTCTACCGAATCGTTAATCAAACGGTTCAATGGTAAGTAGTTAACTTATCGGAAATGATAGGTCATATTTGATAAGTGTCGTTTATTGTCGATAAAACCACTAAGTCTTGAAAAGACTTGATTCTCGAGAGATTTAAAAATAAATAAATATTTATATATAAAATATATAAATACTTCGTTGTAATTGCGTTAGCCGTCTCGAGTAGTCGTACGAAAATAATATATAATAACTTGTATTATATATTTCACGTCTTGTGTATATTTGCCAAAAATATACGTATATGTCGTTTCGGCGTTTGTAATAAATATAAAAAGTTATATTTATTTTGCGAAAGCATCATCGAGTTGTTTGAAGTTTCAAATAAATATAAAACTATATTTATTTTTATAAGGGAATTCGTGTGGTATAAATATAAAAACTATATTTATTTTTATAAAACGAATTCGTTGAATTTCCGAAGTTCAAAACAACTATGTTTGTCATTGTAAATATTTTCCGAATCGTTGTTTTCGTAAGTTGTAAGTTGTTGTCGAATGAAACTTTATATTTGTATCTCGTAAAAGTCGCTTTATAACAATAGTTGTCGTTTTACAAGAAAAGCACGTTTTTATAATAAAACTCGTTTTATTTTACAGGTTTTCTCGAAAAACGGGCAGAGTTTCCTCTGTTTTTGGACGGCCCTGACAACTAAGTGTCGTTATAATTTTCAAAATTCAATCAATGATTATTCAGTCAAAATAGATCAACTTTCGCCAAATATGTCAAATTATAAAATATACTCTAATCGACCGGTTCAAGCTCGTTATCACGAAAGTAAATAGATTTATAACAATAACGTAATAATTCACGCCGTTAAAACTTTAGCGCTCTTCGTGTCGAACCGTTGACTGAGTTGACCGAGTCAACTCACTTGTTGACCTGAGTTGGACCGAGTTTGACCGAGTTGACTCGGTTCGACCGAGTCGACCTGACCCGCTTCATGAAACCCACATCTTGCACCGAAAATGATGAGTTGTTGACTGAGCCGAACCCGACCCACATCGAAACGAATTGCTGGAATCTGATCGACCATCCTGAACGAGCAGAAACCAAACCAACCTGAAACTCGAGCCATAACCGATCTGAACCGGACTTGCCATTCGAAACATAACTGGATCTGTGGTTGACCCGACTAAAACCCGAAAGACCTCGAAACCCGAACACCGAACCTGAACTTGTGTCTGAACAGACTGCTCGAAAACATCCCAACACTGACCCGAACTTGTGTCGTCATCTCCAATCATCTTCAACTTGTCTTTATCGGAAAACCGGCGGTCAAAAGCAAAGACCGCCGGATAACAGAACCGACCGGTGGTCCGAGACTCCGACCGCCGGTTCTCCATCTCTCTCGGTCTCTCTGTCTCTCTCTCGTTGTACTGTCGCCGCCGCACCACCACCGGATCGTGGTGGTGGTCTTCTGTTTTGTCGATCGAGCAGAGGGGGGTGTCACCGACTGGACAACCACCGCCGGCCGGTTAACCAGCGCCGGCTCCCGTGCGGTTGCCGATCTTGTTATCAAGAGGGAGAGTGGAGGTGAGGGTTGGGTGAGGTGTTTGACTTGTGTGTGTAATTAAGAGGGTAAAGAGGGAGTATGTATCATTTGTGTTGTCTGTATATCTATTCGAGAGAGGGAGAACAGACTTATGTCTGTGTTTGTTTGTTGTGAATGAAAATAACTTGGGTGCAACCCCCTTTAAATAGAGCTTAGTGATTTTATTGCCTTTTGAGTATTCAAATGGCATTTAGGTATATTGTTTTACCCTTGGAGCTAAGATCTATTGTAGAGATTTAGTATGATTGTGTAAATATTCTATAGATTTTATAAATCTGCTATAGATTCTAATATATTGTGTGCAGTTTTAGGCTTGTGGGTTTTGGGCTTGGGCCCAGGGCCCACAAGCCCATCTCATGAGTAAGTGGCCCGTAATTCCTACGAGACCCGATATCGCAACCCAAACTCCATAAGCAAAAATATATTCGTGTAACATCCATATTTGTCGGTGTCGTCAGTATTTCGTACGGTATCAGTTCGTTGTCGCGTAATATTCCGTAGATTTTATGTAAATCACCACACGCGCACTGTAAAGCCGGTTAGCCGTTTCTAGGCACTTCAAAGGCCTGATTAAGTTTCCTTGCGTCTTAAACACTATTTGTTGTCACGTTATAACCTGTTAATCACGTAATTAAGAGCGTAAATTACCGGTTGTCACACTAGATAAGTCGTGAGATTGCTGTACGTATTCAGGAATCTTTGGTCCGTCCATTTTCAATTCCAGAACTCCACCTAAAGCTTCTGGATTTCAGCCCTAGAACAGTATTTCTTTTCCATCATTTCTTTGAGCTCGTCCCAGCTCAGTGCATTAGCAGCATCTTGTACCAAGGGTCTGAACCTGGAGGTTCCATTATGAGAGTGTGCCATCTAGAAATAACCCCGAGATATAGGTAACACTCTGTTGGGGCGAACAGTTACTCATTCTTAGGATGGAGTCAGTCTTTTTGGACCAACGAACAAATGCCACGGTGCCTCCTGTTTCGTCAAAGTTCAAAGGCTTGCAGTTCAGGAACTGCTTATAGGTGCAACCAGTTGGGGGGGGGGGGTTGTTCCCAGTAGTGCCATCGCTGTGCTTAGAGCGGAGGGCTTCATGTCGTGCAATTGCCTGTGAGATGCGTTCTTGCAGCTCGGCTTCTTTCCTTGGCAACGTACTGGTGTTTGTGTCACGTCTGGGTGACATTCTCTTCTGTCGAAGTGGTATGAAGCGGGTTAGACAACGTTTCAATTGTCTATGAGATATATAGCACCATAAGCCATCATGTAATCACCCAATTTCACACGTAAATATATTCAATGTATGAGTGAGGAAATAATTTCTGAGCCTTCACATAGGCTTGCCAATTTGGCTTGTTGCTTGTAATAGAATGAACTCGAGGCTACATCGCCTTGGTCATTCATGTTTAAGTTATTTCCTGCTACATTGGTTTTCATTAGCTTGACCCGCAGAGTCCACCAGGATTTCTGTGCACTACAAGTCGTTATTATGTGGGCCCCCGTAATAATAAATTGTCTTGCAGAGTTACCCCAATTTTCTCTCGTCCAAGCAGATGATCAATCAAGGAGCAACAGCAGGTGCATCAGCATGAACAGGGTCATGCTCCAATGCGGGGTCAGGAGCAACGCCTGGCTCAGGGGCCACAGTCAGCTCCGGATCAACAAACTCCATCTCAAAATCAGCTGGATCAACAAACATAGGGTCGACAGGGGCTAAAGGATCCTCCAAGGGCTGGTCTAAGTGTATGAACTCAATGTCATGGTCTGGATCAAAACCAGGTGGAAAAACAGAATCGTCCTCAATATCGCGATCAAACTCAAAGCTGTGTGCGGGAACTGGTGCAGCTGATGACGCCATATCAGGGTCGGCGTCGTGTGAGTGGTGCTGCACTCCCTGTATATGCAAAGATGCGGATGCCACAGGCTCAAATGAGTCTGGGACTGGCGAATGGGCATGAGCCTCCTCTGCAGGAGCGTCAGCAAGCAGTAGGTTATCACCAGTAACAATAGGGCCTCGCCCTCAAGTGGGTCCTCCTCTAATAGATCGACATCGTCGTCAGAGACAACGTCGGGGGGGGGGGGGGGCATATCAACAACGGGATAAGCGGCAAGGGGCACAAGAGCAGGGATCACCGCGAGTGGTAAATCCCCAACAAGATGGCCATCAGCAGGCTCTGCTACGACATCAGGCAGTGCAAAGGGTTGAAAGTCGTCCTCATCTGTGCTGGTCGTATCGGAGGTGTACACCTCGTGCTCCGATGAAACTATGTCGCCTGATACTATGGCCGTGGGAACTGTAGTGTCCGACTCTCCAGTATCTGATGAAGGCACGACGTTTGTAACACAAACACACATACGTACAACAATCAATCATATAATCATATAAACATGTTAGTCACCAATAAGCAATCATATAGTTCTCCTAGTCCCACTAGCCTCCCAGCCTCCCAGACTGACTCCCTAGTCCCACTAGACAACTCCCTCAGCCTCCCAGACGGAGCCTCAGCCTCCCAGACTGAGCCTCAGCCTCCCAGACTGAGCCTCAGCCTCCCAGACTGAGCAATAACTAACAAATAAAATGTGCTCAACATTTGTTTGTAAAAACGTTTTGGATCTGGACTTAAGTGGTATGCAATGTAAAAATGTTTTCGTGAGAGCCCTAGTGATCATAGTCTAGACTCGAGAAAGAATCCTAGTTTGCTATGACCAGAGCTCTGATACCAAGCTGTCACACCCTGGCTTTGCGGAAGCGTGGGTTTATTTGGTGTGACTTCTTAATACCATAGCTTAATCACAACAAAGCTATATGAAAATAAAACCATGCAGATCATCCATTGATTTATGTTTGAAAAGTAAAATACCACAACATTGTCTTAAGGCGTTGACACACGCAACGGAAATTACAACCTAATAACATAAAAACATTGTTTGAAAGACACAACCATAAACTTAAAATAGACATAGTTTAAGAACTGTGACTCGTCCAGGTAAAAGCCACAACCGCTAAACTTGGATGATCCCATAACTTTAACGCAGCGTGAAAACGTAGCATACCGTGCCAGATCCTTAGTTCCCTGAAATACATGTAAGTTGGAAAAATCAACAAAAATGTTGAGCGAGTTCATGTGTAAGTGAGTATGTAAAACCTTTCTAAGTATCAAATCCGTGGTATGTAGCAAATAAGGAAATAAAGAGATCACCAATGGTTTGCAAGGCCATTGATATGTGTGATGTGCAGTAGGAAGACTCAAACCTAGCAGATTTTGCGTTGGGTACAAAGTCACCACCTGGTCCATTAGGCGGGCTCAGGGGTTGGGCTCGCTACACCCAGATAGACCTACCGCTACTGTCTGTCGGTCCTACAATGAGGATTAATGGCCTCAAGTTGCGCCTACCCACTCACATGATCTAAGTAGTAACCCTCCTTACGCTAGTCATACCATGTGTAAAAGTACTCGTAATCATAGTAACATGTATTTCACCCCCGCAGTTTAGAAAACTGAAAATAGTTAAGAGAAAAGGGGGACATGAACTCACAGAAGTGCGTCTCGAAGTAGTCTGTCCAAAAATACCCTGCTGCGTGACGACCTACACGTACTAACTTCTATTAGATGGACGGCCGTGCCTTAGCTTAAGGTTTAATGTCCTTGGGAAAGAGTTAGGCAACTATTTCGTAATTACACTTCGTAATTATTTGGTAAATATATTCCTTCCCAAGGATGGGGGTTTTAATACATGTGCGTTTAATATAACTTCGAAATATATTATTAAGTCTCACTTAATGTAATATATTTTATTTCATTTGTCCACAATACTTTACTTCCAAAATATAAATATTTTCCCAAAAATATTATATTTTATTCCATATAATTTTCCAAAATAATATCCTTGTCAAAGTACACACTTATGAGTATTTTCTGAAAATACGTAAGTTACGTTGTAAAGTTCGGGTGGTATAAATAATACCGGCGTAACTTAACTATTTATTGTGAAGGCGTTCGTATTATTTTGGAGCCGTGAATATTCAGTGTATTCTAGTAATATTATTTTTACCCTAAAAATAATATTTGTATAGTTCTCAAAATAATCATAAAAATTCACACCAGTGCTATTATGAAAAATATATACTAAATATATATTTTAACAAGTTTTATTTTGTGAAAATCCCACCTCCGACACTTGGTAATTTTGTAATAAAAATCATGGCGAACTTTGTTTGGAAAAATAAGTTAAAATATATTCATAACACTTGTTACCAAAAATATTTCCAAGTGTTATATTTCTGGAAAAATTTCGCCAGAGTTTCCTCTGTAACTGGAGGTGGCCACGCTTTCAAGCGTATCATTTTCTTTTATAAATTCAATCAACAATGTTCCCAACATCAACAAACAATATTCCAACATTATACTAGTTCAAAATAGATATAAATCGCAAAACACATGAACTTGTGGTTTGTGTAAAATGTGTAGTAACATTCCCCACATTTTTAGTAGATCTTTTATAAATAAACTTGGTTTCTTTGAGAACCTTGTTTTTAAAGAAGACACGTCTTTACAACTTTTTGTCAAAAATTACAACGATAATTCTTTGTTAAAACTCTTTGTTACACAAGTGTCTACACACTTGTGTGTTCACAAAATCACCTTTGTTTAGGAAGGATCCGGCTTTAAAAGTATGATTTCATTTTACACTTGATCCTTCGAAAATACCACTTGTAGATCCGTAGATCTACTAGTTTAGAATTCCATTTTATAAGAAAAATTGTTTTTTTTACACAAGTTCATGTTTAGGTTGGAAAGGGTTCGTCATCTAGAAACTTTACAACTAAACATAAGGCTAGTTCATGTTTTGTGAACATGATCTAGCGGGTTGATGACGATCCATTTCCATACTAGCAATCAACAACCAAAAATAATCATAACAATACTAGTTTTATAAGTTTTACACCAATATTTACTTATTAACCACCAAGTTCATCACCTTTAGTAGACTTTTAATTTTGTTTTTACATGTTCATAAATTTCAACCGACAAAATTCTTATTAACCACTTTAGAATAGATCAAGAAGGCGATTAGAGTCACTTACTACTAGCTCGAGGCTAGGGAAGAAACTAGTCGAAAAACGGGTGGTTAAAAGCGTTGAGGTGAGGTCCTTGACGATCCGCAAGCAACGGGCTTCCTCGTATGTGACCCTTTACACTTGTATATAAGTATAATGCCTTGAATGAAATCAAAAGGTGGTGGTGGTGTGGCCTATGCCTTCGGCCGAGAATGATGAGAAGAGGAGAGAAAGTGGATTTTTTTTTTGATGTGTGCTATGAAAGTGTTAATGACCTAAAGGTTTATTTATAAACCCACTATTGTTATTAACCAAAGGAAAATATGTCATCTAGATGTATGACATATGAATTAAGATAATCATTCAAGGACAAATGGTGTCACCCACATGGTGACCGAACTCGTTGAAGGGAAAGGGGTAATCGGTTGGTTTCCAACTAGGTGATTAGTGATAAGTTATATTTGTTAGGTGATTTAATTTAGTGTAATATTGTGTTGTAATATATAACGGGGGTTAGGGTATTCGGGGACCCTTACTGGCTCAGAAAAAGAAAAAAAATGTCAATATTTTTTTATGTCCCGGGTTAAGTCCGGTTGTTCGGTCGGATACTAGTCCGTTAAAGTGCTAAATAATTATTTAAAGTGTCGTTAATTTTTATCTTCAGTGACACAATTGATTCCCGACATTTTGGAAAGTGTCTAGTAATATTTTTCTCATGTTTTGGCACTTTACTAATTAGCTAAATGCTGAATTTTTATTTAAAGTGCTGAATTTTTGTACTCAGAGTACGTTTTAGGCACATCCGGTCACTATAATTATCACCTAGTGACGCAGTTCTACAACCCTCATTTCCCTACACTCTCTACAGGTGTAGTAAACTATCTCTGGCTCATACAGGCCTTAGAGGCAGTGTCTGCCTGATGCTGGTTATATCAGCATGTTTAATGGGTATCTCGTATAGTGTGCTCACTGTGCTTTTTGTGCATCAAGGTTGTCACTGATGTTTGTGTAAAAATAATAGAGTGACAGTATAAAATGTGATGCATGAGTATGTATGTATTAGAAATCAGTAAGCAGTTTAATCACAGTTGTAAGCAAGCACAGTAATTAAGCAGTAATTAAATATTAATTAATTCGTACGGATACCTGGTTTGGTGAGGGTTGTCACAAGAAGTTCGTTTGAACTTCGCAACGTGAGCATAATCACGATGGTTATAGTCCCTAGTGACTATACCTACTGATTACCATGTTGACTACGCGTAGTGACGAGTCGTAGTTTCGGTCAAAATGCGCATTTAAGCGTATTTTGCAACCAAACTACTCTTGGTATCAAAACACTTTGTTTTGATATCAAAACTTGTTTTCTAACTTAGTTAAGCATGTTTTAACATGCTTAGCTCGTCACTTTTAGTTTAGTGCTTGGTTAGAGTCATAAGTCAAGCGGTCTAAACCACCGCTTAGACTTTCGAACTCGACCCGTTTGGTCGATCATTAGGATCCGACCAAGCATGTTTAGTGACCATAATTGCATAGGGAATAACCTTCCGAGGTTATACCTTATGGTCACATAGTCTAAATAGTTGTATGATAGGTAATTTATATGCCTTAGGTAAATGACCAAAATGCCCTTTTCATGCATAATTGGATTTTAAGCATATGTAACCTAAACATTTGTCACGTAACTGATTATGCCACATATTTAAACATGTTTAGGCATATAATACTTGTCATAGGACTAGATAGACGTCTCGAACGCGCGTTTGCGCGAATGACACGTTAAAGTAGCGTAAGCTACCTTAATGGGACGTAACGGGTCGAAAGCACTTAGGTTAGGTTTCGATTTAGGATGTATGCTTTGTTAAACCATATCACATGAGTTCCAACACTCATTTGGTTTACAAGACCTCATTCTGTCCGATCTTTCGATTTAGGCGTCTATTGTTTGACTAGTGATTCGATTACTAGGTACTACTTGAATTTCCTTGGTTTGCCTGAGCTTCGCTAAGTTCTTTAGATCAAGGATACCCTTCTATTCAATGTGAGTAGATAGTTCCCCTATTTTACTGTTTTCAATTGTTTTGGGGTGATTCATATGTATTAAAACGATTTCGATATTTAAACGATGGTTTCAAAAACGATTTAAATGGTTTATATTAAACCAATAACGATTTCGATAATGTGAACGAACTTGTTGGTTGTAGTTACATAACGAATGACATTCATTAATTTTGGCCGAACCGACCAGTATTAGGTTATGGTACCATAGGATCTGACAAATCCCGTTACCAGACTACACCCATGGTTATGTGTGGGGGTTATGTAGGTAACGACCGAATCTGTGATTGTTAACTTACCCTTTGGTGGTTTGTTAATGCGAGAAATGAGATAGACGAGTCACGAAGGTTTGAATGTTATTAGCGAGACGACCAAAAGTAGTTTCACAATTAAAACGAGAATGATTTGAAACGAGTTAAACAATTTGATACGAGTTAAACGATTTGGAAATGACTGAAACGAGATAAACGATTTGATTAGACGATTGGTTTTGGGTAGTGATTAGATGATGGGATGGGTGTAGCATGATAAAAGCATGGTAGATACGCCGTTGGTACATCTTATATATAAGTGCTTTTATCATATTACATTTCATGTCATTATTTAGTTCACCTGGGAAACGATTTTGAAACGATGTCACACAACGAGGTTTTCGAAATGATATAAACCATACGAGTTTTATTAAACGAGTTAATACGAAATGTTTTACAATTTGGTTTACTAAAACAAATGTTTTGGGGTTAAGAATCATGGCTACGAGGTTTCATAAATTATAACCCGCTTGATTTGAGTTGGTTAATTTCGTTGCAATATTATACTCTTTTCAAAACAAGGTTTTAATAAGGTACTGCAACAGGTAAACTAGCCATGAATCCGACACTCTTATAAAACCTATGTGCTCACCAACATTTCTTTGCTGACTTTGTCTTTACATATGTTTTAGGTGATGTTGCTTGATGTTGACTGCTAAGAAGCATGTTCACTTAGGATCTGGACAAGGCCTTAGTGACATAAAAACGATAATAGACGATGTTTAATTTATTTGTTTGGTATTTAAGACAATGTAATTTACTAAATGAATCAATAAAATGAAACTTTTAATTACCATAGATGTGAAACGATGATTCTGTAACAACACTCCCCGACGTTTCCGCCACGGTTTGTTGTTTTACGTGGTCGGGGTGTGACAGAAGAGTTGGTATCAAAGCCAATGGTTATAGGGAATTAGGTTATTAGCAATGCTTTAACCTAGACTATAAATTTCTAGGACCCTTTACAATGCCTCTTCGACGTGATGCTCAATCTTTTACTGCTAAAGAAGTCGCAGCCCTTGTCTCTCAGCAAATGGTTGCTGTGCTTCCAGGCGTTGTGACCCAAATACACGAGTTATACAACAACAATAACAATAATAATGCTCAATGTAATTTTAAGAATTTCAATTCTGCTAAGCCGCTAAAGTTTTCTGGCTCGCAAGGAACAACTGCGCTCCTGCAATGGTTCGAGAGTATCGAGAGCACATTCAGACATGTGCAATGTCCGAATGAGCGAAAGGTTGAATTTGCATCAAGCGTGTTCGAGAAATGTTCTCTTACGTGGTGGAATGGAGTGATACGTGATAGGGGTGCCGAAGTGGCATTGGCACAGACATGGGAAGAGCTTCGAGCTCTCATGATGAAAGAGTTTTTTCCCCGTCACGAAATTCAGGCTTTGGAACGAGAGTTTGACGATCTAAATCAAGATGGGGGAGAACACCGTGCGTATATGGATCGTTTTGAGGACTCAGTCTTCTGTGTCCTACTATGGTTACCCCGTTGGAGAAAGCGATAGAGAAGTATATCGATGGTTTACCCGATTCCATACAGGATATTGTGACTGGCATTAATCCTACTATTGTTCGTCACGCGATCGAGTTGTCTGCTACCCTGACTGAGTCTCAAGTCAGGAAGTGTAAACTTACCCGCAAGGGTGATAAGAAGAATTCGACCGATTCTGTCAAGGAAAAGGGTAAGGGTAAGAAAGGTGAGTCGTCGAAGAAGTCGAGAAAGCGAAAGGGTGCTCAGAACTTTGCAGTTACTGCTCAGAACCCTCAAAACCCACCGACTTAACCTCCTGCAAAGAAAGCGTATGCTGGTACCGTACCTCACTGTGCTCGCTGCAACGGTCATCATGTTGCACAACAAGCTTGTAAGCAATGCACAACGTGTGGTAAACTTGGGTATCTGGCCAACATTTGTCATCTGGGTCAGAATCAGGTTGCTCAGGTTCCAGCACAGGTTCAGGGGAATGCTGCTAGATTCCCACCAGGTTCATGTTTCAATTGTGGAGAGTTTGGTCACTTCCGCAACAACTGTCCGAGATTGGTGAATGCAAATGCGAACGCAAATGTCAATGCAAATGTGAATCCCGCTCGGGGACGAGCATTCAATCTGAGGGCGGACAACGAGGTTGTTAACGGTATGTTCCTTGTTAACAATCAACTTGCATCTGTTCTTTTTATTGTGGTGCCGATAGGAGTTTTGTTTCGTTATCCTATGAGCCTTTACTTGCGATACCTAGAACTAAACTGAGGAAACCCTTATCTGTCGAAGTTGCTACTGGTAAACCTCTCGTGCTCGATTCTGTTATTCGTGGTTGTCAATTGAACCTCGATAACCATCCTTTTCCTATTGATCTCGTACCGATGAAAATTGGGAGTTTCGACATTATCGTGGGGATAGATTGGTTAACCAAACATCATGCTGAGGTGGTTTGTTTCGATAAGATCATTCGTATTCCTCTTTCGTCTGGCGATGTTCTGGAAGTTCGTGGCGAGAAACCATCTGGTGGATTGAAACTCATGTCGTGTACGGAAGCCCAACGTTACTTACGAAAAGGATATGTTGCTTTTCTGGCACATATCACCGAGGAGAAAAGCAAGAGCAAGAGTATTCAGGATATTCCGATTGTTCGGGATTATCCAGAGGTGTTTCCTGATGAACTGCCTGGTTTGCCTCCAGTTCGTCAAGTCGAGTTTCATATTGATCTTGTACCCAATGCCAACCCGATTGCGAAAGCACCTTATCGTCTTTTACCGTCAGAGATGCAAGAATTATCGAAACAGCTTCAAGAGTTATCTGATAAAGGATTCATCCGTCCGAGTTATTCACCTTGGGGAGCTCCTGTCCTCACTTTGTGAAAAAGAAAGATGGATCTTTTCGTATGTGTATCGACTGCCGTGAGCTTAACAAGCTTACCATCAAGAATCGATATTCCCTACCTCGAATCGATGATCTCTTTGATCAGCTGTAAGGTGCTACCTGTTTTTCCAAAATCGATCTGCATTCTGGGTATCATCAGCTTCGTGTTCTCGAAGAAGATATTCCCAAAACTGCTTTCCGCACGAGATATGGGCATTACGAGTTCACCGTCATGCCTTTTGGTTTAACAAATGCCCTAGCTATCTTCATGGACTTAATGAATAGGGTTTGTAAGCCTTATTTAGACAATTTCATCATTGTGTTTATCGATGATATTCTCATTTATTCGAAGTCTCGAGCCGATCACGAGCAACACCTTCGTTTGACTTTGGAACTCCTGAAGAAGGAACAACTTTTTGCTAAATTCTCCAAGTGTGAATTTTAGCTTAAAGAAGTTCAGTTTTTGGGACATATTGTCAACGAGCAAGGTATTCATGTGGATCCATCCAAGATTGTTGCAATCAAGGTTTGGAATACACCAACGACACATACAGAAATTCGTTCTTTCCTTGGTCTCGCTGGATATTATCGTCGTTTCATTTCGAATTTCTCGAAGATCGCGGTTCCACTCACTGCTTTGACTCAGAAGAATAAGCCTTTTGAGTGGGGACCCAAGCAAGAAGAAGTGTTTCAAACGCTGAAACAGAAGCTATGTGACGCTCCTGTTCTATCGTTGCCCGAATGAAACGATGATTTTGATGTTTATTGTGATGCGTCCAACTTAGGCCTTGGTTGCGTTCTTATGCAACGGGGTAAAGTTATAGCTTATGCATCAAGACAGCTGAAACTTCACGAAAAGAACTACACAACTCATGATCTTGAGTTGGGAGCTGTGGTTTTCGCGCTTAAAATCTGGAGACACTACCTCTATGGTACGAAGTGTGTGGTTTTCACTGACCACAAAAGTCTCCAACACATTCTTAATCAGAAGGAGTTGAACATGAGGCAACGACGTTGGGTTAAACTCTTAAACGATTACGATTGCGAAATTCGCTACCATCCTGGTAAGGCGAATGTCGTAGCCGATGCGCTTAGTCGAAAAGAGCGAGTCAAGCTTTATTCTGTTCGAACTCTATCTGATATTCAAACTCGTGTTCTTCAAGCTCAACAATCTTGTGTTTCACAAGATTTGATAGGTAAGGAATTACCACGTCAACTTGAGCTTAAACTTAAAGCGAAGGACGATGGTTTACTCTATTTCAAGGATCGTTTGTGGATTCCGAAACAAGACGATATTCGCACATTAGTGATGGACGAATCTCATAAGTCTCGATATTCTATCCATCCTGGTGCTGATAAAATGTACAAGGATCTTCGTACACAGTACTGGTGGCCTGGTATGAAGAAAGATGTTGCCTTGTATGTATCGAAATGCTTAACTTGTCTCAAAGTCAAGGCTGAACATTAACGACCGTCTGGTTTGCTTGTACAACCAGAGATACCGGTTTGGAAGTGGGAGAACATTGCGATGGATCTCATCACCAAATTACCGCGTACATCTAAAGGTCATGATGCTATATGGTTTGTTATCGATCAATTAATGAAGTCAGCTCATTTTATTCCGATTCGCAAGGATCTATCTGCTGATAAACTTGCAAAGATTTATGTTGATGAGATTGTATCTTGACATGGTGTTCCTTTGGACATTATATCTGATAGTGATGCTCGATTTTCATCTCATTTTTGGAAGACCATGCAATCTGCTATGGGAACCCAACTAAATCTAAGCACTACTTATCATCCCCAAACAGATGGACAATCTGAGAGGACGATTCAAACTTTGGAGGATATGATTAGAGCATGCCTGATAGACTTTGGTGCTAATTGGGATTCTCATCTTCCGTTGATCGAGTTCTCTTACAACAATAGTTATCATGCTAGCATTAATATGGCACCATTCGAAGTTCTCTACGGTCGAAAATGTCGTTCACCTGTCTATTGGAATGAGATCGGTGAAGCTCAGCTTACTGGACCTGAGCTCATTCTGGAAACAACAGACAAAATCAAGAAAATTCACGATAATCTTGTGACAGCTAGAAGCCGTCAAAAGAGTTACGCAGATATGCGACGCAAGCCTTTGGAATTCCAAGTCGGAGACCATGTCCTACTCAAGGTGTCACCTTGGAAGGGAGTGGTGAGATTTGTCCTACACGTAGCATAGCGAGTAGCATAGCACTCCTGATTCGACGCAAATTCTCGAGTTGAGCGAGCTATTTGGTCGAGAGTTTGCGGTTTTCACACCTAATCTCAACTAGATCATCCGATTGTGTGTGTATCCAGCCTTAGGAAAGACTGGTCTTGCGCGGAACTGTAGTATGCGATGTTCGCGCAAGAGTGTAGTATGCAGCGAGTTCGAGCTAGAAATAACGAGTAAGCTTGTACAAAACCCATACTGGGTATGTACAAGTCAGTCTGTTGGTACTTCGACTATAGACTAGGTCATTTCTAAGACATCAACCCGGACTAGGTCGAGTCTTGCCTAATTCCCTATAGTTATGGCTCTGATACCAATCTGTCACACCCCAACCGATGACGGAAACATCATGGCGCGACACTGAGCGAAACAGATTGTCCAGGAGAATCCATAACAAATATTTGTTATAATATATTAAACGTTCATGTCCCATACCACAAACATATAAAATAAAAACAGTTATTACATATATTGTTCTCAAAGACAAAATATCCATTCTGATAACTCAGATTTTATTTAGTTTGTTTCTAGACTCCATCCTAGCTCAATTCCATCAAACCGCAAGCAAACATCCTAAGCACCTGTCACATACGTTAAAATAGCGGTCAATACACATAGTGTAAAAGTAAGCATACAAGTTTAGTAGTAATAGTAGAGTTCGAAAGCGTTTACGCGTAACCAGCATGTAACATGTATAATGTGAAGCTAGTAGGTTATCGACAATGAAATATGCACAGACAAGACTGCGAGTTCTAGAATGCGCAACACATATCACCACTGTGACACGTGAAGAGGTAACCTTAACAACCCCTGTCCACGACAGGTGCGGAGTCCAAACTATAGTACTATCGTTGCTAAGGCGTCAGGCAACAATCACTGTGTTAACATAACATACAAGCATTCATCGAGTAACACGTAACATGCAATAACAGCCAGCGTATAAATAGTGTTTGCGTTGTGTGATTGATGTGATTTAGAATAAGTAACGTATGTAACACCCAAAAGTGAATAAAGCAAAAAGGGATTGAGTATACTCAGAGTGATGGAAGTTAATGGATTGAAGGGAGCATTAGAGTGATTAGCCTGAATAGTTACCGATAGCATAAACGAATGAACAGCGTGTAAAATGGTGAAAAGGGAGCAAGTGTCGAATGGTAACCCGATCTGATGGCAATCCAATCAGACGGTCATTCGATCGGATGTTAATCCGTTTGGATGGTCATCCGATCGGATGGCCATTCGGTCGGATTGACATTCGTTTGGGAATGATGTGTTTGTGTATGATGGCTTTGCAGTTTTCGTTGTAGCATTTTGAAAACAGAGAAGTATCTCTATCCTTCAGGCCGATCGATCGAACGGTCGTTCGATCAGATAGCGATCCGATTGGCAGGACACTTAGTGAGAACAAGTTCACAGCAGGATGGTCACTCGATCGGATAGCAATCCGATCTGATGGCAATCCGTTAGAACTGATGGTCTTTGAAAATTATGAAAATGATAAAGTGTGGGACCAAGTGCAATCCGATCGGATTGCAGTTCGATCCGATGGCAATCCGATCAGACGGCAATCCGTGCCAACGAATCTGATCGTCTTGACTTGATCATCTTGAAAGTTTTGCGGTTTGTTCGAGACGGTATAATAACGTACTAAACAATGGAACCTCGTCAAGTCCCAAGTTGTTCGATCGAACAGGAATCACCCTAATCTGACCAGTGGACTGTTCTTTGACGGTTGTTCATGTTTACTCCGGAATCGGTTGTCTCCTCCATAGAAATCAGATCTCAACCGACACTTCACTAAGAAATGAGTAGAAGACCAGAATAAGCTCTGATTCTATTGGTTTTGAGTGCATTGAGTGTAAAAGAGTTGAAAGAAAGTTAGAAACCTTGTTTCAATCCTTTTAACTTTGAAAATGTTTAGATCTATGCGAAATCGTTGTGAAATCATTTGGAAATCCTTCAGATCTGAGTTTTTCTTGGTGGAATGAAGCCAAATCTTGAATTTCATAAGAACTCCATGATGACATCATCCTAAAACACCTCAAATCTGTTGATTTCATGGTTAAAAGTTAAGATTCAAAGGTGAAAAAGATGAAGAAGTGCGTGTAGATCATAGAAGTACAAGATTTGAGTGGAAAACTTACAAGAATCGCGAGAAATCAAGAGAAAGAATGCCTTGAGCGTGCAAGTCGAGTGAGAGAGAGCTGTCACATCACAAGTGATGTGACAGGGGGTATTTATAGGTTACCAAAAAGGGAAAGTGGGTGCAAGTGTCGGATAGCCCACCGATCGGATGGCAATCCGATCGGACGACCATTCGATCGATTGTCCATTCGATCGAAGTGGTCCGACGAGTTGTGTTTCGGCGTTTCATTTTGCGTGTTGAGCGTTGTGATGTGATTCGAGTGAGCAATGCGATAGTATTAACCATTAGTTACACAAATAACCTAACTGCTATATCTAACTTACAATCTCTATAAATAACTTGCGTTTTGCGTTTGTGATTAGATTGCGATGCGATAGAATTGCGATTGCGATTAAATACCTCAACATAAACATAACATGCACAAGTAAAACATAATGGCACACACACGTAAAACAATATCCAGAACATATAATTCGAGTTGCGAATGCGATAGCGATGCGATTAGCGATAAGTTGATTAACGTCTAATAGTCAAGCAAGGAGTGACAGATCGCAATTAGCAATCTTTTCTTCCTTTGACTTTGACTTTGACTTGTACATTGACTTTCCAAAAAGCGGGTTGTTACAATTGTAATGCATAAAATCATTTCCGATGCAAATGCAAAACCTGCGCGGGACACATAGAGGCGACTGAATCCCAATATGCACGAGGTTGTGAAGAAGGAGGTGATCAAGTGGCTGGATGCTGGGATCATATATCCCATTTCAGATAGTGTGTGGGTGAGCCCAACACAGACAGTGCCAAAGAAAGCAGGCATTCAGATCATCAAAGGTGAGAATGGTGAACAAATAGCCACCTGGCCGGTAACCGGGTGGCGTGTATGCGTTGATTATAGAAAGTTGAACGCCGCCACATCAAAAGATCACTTTCCCTTACCTTTATCGACCAGACTGTTGAGAAACTCTCAAGTCATAAATATTACTACTTTTTAGATGGCTATTTGGGGTATAATCAGATAGCTATACACCCCGATGACCAAGAAAAGACCACACTCATGTGCCCCTATGGTACTTTCGCATTCAGGCGAATGCCATTTGGGCTGTGTAATGCCCCGACCACCTTTCAGAGGTGCATGATGAGTATATTTTTAGATATGGTTAGGGATGCCTTAGAAATTTTCATGGATGATTTTATAGTATTTGGGTTGTCATTTGATGTTTGGGTGAATTATCTAAGGTATTAAAATGTTGTGTTGAAACTAACTTGGTTTAAGCTAGGAGAAGAGCCATTTTGTGGTTTAGGAGGGCATCGTACTAGGGCACGTGGTGTCAAGTAAGGGGATTAGGTCGATAGGGCAAAGATTAAAATCATTTCAACATTACATCCCCCCTACAAATGTCAAAGGTGTCCGTTCCTTCTTAGGACACGTTGGGTTTTACCCTAGGTTCATTAAGGGTTTTAGTGTCAGAACGAAGCCTTTATGTAACTTACGTTTGAAAGATGTTCCCTTTGAGTTTAATGTTGAATGTGTTAAAGCATTTAGTGTGTTAGAGGAATAGTTAGTACAAGCCCCGATCTTGCAATCACCTGATTGGACAAAACCTTTTGAAGTTATGTGTTATGCAAGGGACTTTGCTATCGGGGCTATACTAGGTCAATGAGAAGCTAAGAAACCGGTGGTTATCTACTATGAAAGCAAAACTCTCTCTGATGCACAATTGAATTATACAGCAACAGAGAAAGAGTTGCTTGCCGTTATCTATGTTTTAGACAAATGCCGGTCATACATTTGGGGAAGTAAAGTAATTGTTTATTCTAGTCATAGTGCAGTGAAATATTTGATGGAAAAGAAGGATGCCAAATCGAGACTGATTCGGTGGATTCTTTTGCTGCAAGAGTTTGATTTGGAGATCAGAGATAAAAAATGGTGTGAAAATGTTGTAGCTGATCATCTGTCTAGACTTCCTTCGGGGATCGAGGACATCACACCAGAGATTAATGAACAATTCCTAGATGAATATCTTATGCCTGTTAACACTGCACCCCGGTATGTTAATTTTGCCAATTATTTAGTTTCAGGTACAGTGCCCGAAGCTTGGAACAAGAGAAGGAAGCAACAATTCCTTACACAGGTGAAGCATTACATATGGGATGAGCCAGACTTGTTCAAAATCAGTACAGACCAGATCATCAGGAGATGTGTACTAGAGACAGAGTTCATGGACGTGTTGCAACATGCACACTCATCAGCATGTTGTGGCCATTTTAGTGGTCAAAAGACGGGTCACTGGGTTCTTGAATGTGGCCTTTATTAGCCTACTTTGTTTAAAGATGCTTTTGAGTTTGCTAAAAACTGTTTAAACTGTCAAAAGATGGGTGGGATTTCTAAGAGGAACGAGATGCCCATGGAACCAATTTTGGTTGTAGACATTTTTTATGTTTGGGGAATTGATTTCATTGACTCGTTCCCAAATTCGTTTGGCAACCAGTACATTCTGGTGGCAGTTGATTATGTTTCGAAATTGGTCGAAGCAATTGCCACCAGAACGAATGACCACTCCATTGTGTGTAAGTTTGTCTAATCAAATATATTTTCAAGCTTTGGAATTCCCATGTGATCATAAGTGATGGGGGATCTCATTTTAAAAATTTTCACTTTGGCAAACTTCTCAAACGGTATGGCATGGATCACCGAATCGCAACACCATATCATCCACAGACTAGGCAGATTAAGGAGATTTTACAGAAAACTGTGTGATCGGACCGCCAGGAATGGTCTACTAAGTTGGATGACGCCTTGTGGGCTTATCGCACCGCATATAAAGCTCTTATTGGCACTATACCTTATAGATTGACGTATGGTAAAGGTTATCATTTGCTAATGGAAATTTCATATCGTGCACTTTGGGCAGTTAAACAGGTTAACACAGACTATACTGATGCGGGTGCACATAGGCAATTGAAGTTGTGTGAGCTTGAAGAGTAACGCAATGAGGCGTATGATACCTCAGCCACGTACAAGATGAAAGCGGTGCATGATGCAAAACTGAGGAGTAAAGTCTTCGCGGTGGGCCAAAAGGTATGGTGGTTTAACTAACGTCTTAAATTGTTTCTAGGAAAGTTGAAAAGCAAGTGGAAGGGTCCATTTGTTATCATAAGAGTGGGGAAGTTTGGTGATGTGGAAATTGAAGACATGAAAGATCAAAAGAGACAAGTGGTGAACGGACACCGGTTGAAGTCGTATCAAGACGGTGCTGATTTTAATATGAAATCAATGGATGAGGTGAGCTTCCTTGCAAGCTCACGGGATTATACGACTGTCTGAGGGTCACAAGAAGCCCGGCTGAAGACTAGACCTTAGCGCTACCCAGAGGCACCCGGATTTAGGTACATATTTCATCTTGTTTTTGTTTTGTAATGCCCCAAAATCAAATTATGTGCATTTATATATATCATTAGAGTATGCTACAAGTAATAACTAAGAGTGTGAATCTAGTTAGAATGTAAATTAAACTTACACTTAAAAGAATGAGTTTTTAGCCATTTAAAAAATAAGTATTCATACTTGAGGGGCCAATTGGGGAAAGAATGAAAGTTAATTTTATAAAATAACTAAAAACACACCACACACCAGTGTGTGTGTGGGTGTCACTTGGAGCAAGAGAGGGAAGGGATAAAACCCTCATCTTCACAAAATCTGGAAATTAGAAGGGAAATCACGGCCAAATTCACTGCATGAACACTTAAATTCGATCATCTAAACTAGTCTAACAAAAGGTAAGTCGAATTTTATGATTTGATGATCTCTTATAAGCGGGTTATGATTAATCTGTGAAATTGAATGAGGTTTAGTACGAACATTGGATAAGATCATTATGTAGAAGATGAATTACGCTGGAAATTTGATTGGATTGATGATTTAAGGTGAAACCCACTTATAATGGTAGTGTGATGAAGTATGATAATCATGTAGGTGCAAATTCATGTAATGTTGATGTGAAAATTTGGATGTAGTAGACCATTAATTTGATAATTTGATTGTAAGATGATGAATGTGTGAATTTGATTGATTATGATGGTTCATGTTATGAAATAGGAAGAATATGCACATAATACTTGTACATTATGCTTTGCTAATTGTACGCACAAAAGTGTTTGTTAAAATGCTTGAATGAAGAATTCTATGTGACAAAGATGATCTCATGTTAGTATAATACTAAATGGTTAGAATCGGGAAATGATAGTTGTTAGCTCGAGTACGTTAAGAAAAGAATGGAAACGAAGAGATGTGATTAAATTATGTTGATTGTGAATTGTTGGAGTAAAGGAAGAAGACACAAGCCATTCTGGGTCGCAAGCGAAACACGACAGAAGTAAGTTCTTATGCTTACGAGTTCTAGTGATGTATAATGTTTATGTTATATTATCTTACTAAGTATATAAATTGGTATTATGTTAAATGAAAATATGTAAAAGTTCGCTTCGTGTATACAGGTTGAACAATTAAAATGATACATGTATGAGTTGGGAATTGATGTCGAACTAGATATAAAAAAAGAAGGAATTCGACATTAAGACCCGTTAGAAGGTGTGATGGTTATCTTAGAATTAGGATGTAAACTTTTTTTATGTTGTTAATAAGGTTTGTTTATTTCGAATTTTTGTGATCAACTTTATAAATTTTTATGTCTTGACCTGTTTCGTTGTTATGCTTAAACTCATTATGTTTTGAGTAAGTACATGGCCTTACAAGTTGGTATCAGAGCTAATGTTTGAGAGATTCAAGTATTAGGACTAGAGTACTTGGAACTCAAACCGAAAGCTCACACGTATGTGTGTTCGTTCTGAGGCGCAATGCAAGTAAGTATTTAATGATTTCATTAGTTACATGTTTTTAAGGGTATCGTTACAGGAACGGTTGAAAAGAATTTGCAAACAGAAAAGTTAATAGTAAAGATGTTTTTAGAAGTCTCGGAGTAGGCTTGACCGAACGGGACTCAAACAGGTCGAACAAGCTTAAAAATAAGAAAAATGCAACGTTTTTGCACAAGAAAAGGCGTCGCCGACGCGACGTCTACGTGAAATTCTACCGACGCCAAAAGTAGGAGGCGTCGCCGACGCCACCTGTGGAGTTCCAACGTTGTATTTGTTGTTTTGTTATGCCATGGCTCCCAAACTAGTCCCTGAATAGAAAGTTGTGTGCATAAATGAATGTATGTTTCAATTGGCACATCGAGAATGTTTGTGACAAGAATTATATGAGCCCATAACTTATGGAAATGAAATGTTGAAAGCATACAGTTTATAGAATGTTAAAAAGAATGAATGGTATGACATCTAACATAAGTATGTGATTGTAGGCGACTGACGAAGGAAGCCCAAATGCTACGAAACGGATAAGTCAGGATGAACTAAATAAGCTGATTACAGAAGAAGTAGGAAAGGCACTTGACGCAAACATCCCTCGTATAGTGTAAGAAGTAGAAAGTCAAGTGTTAAGCATCCTGGTATTTTTAATCATGTTCGGGAGGAAAAATTTGCGTCGAATCAGGTGTGAAAACCGCAAACTCTCGACGCAAATTCTCGAGTTGAGCGAGCTATTTGGTCGAGAGTTTGCGGTTTTCACACCTAATCTCAACTAGATCATCCGATTGTGTGTGTATCCAGCCTTAGGAAAGACTGGTCTTGCGCGGAACTGTAGTATGCGATGTTCGCGCAAGAGTGTAGTATGCAGCGAGTTCGAGCTAGAAATAACGAGTAAGCTTGTACAAAACCCATACTGGGTATGTACAAGTCAGTCTGTTGGTACTTCGACTATAGACTAGGTCATTTCTAAGACATCAACCCGGACTAGGTCGAGTCTTGCCTAATTCCCTATAGTTATGGCTCTGATACCAATCTGTCACACCCCAACCGATGACGGAAACATCATGGCGCGACACTGAGCGAAACAGATTGTCCAGGAGAATCCATAACAAATATTTGTTATAATATATTAAACGTTCATGTCCCATACCACAAACATATAAAATAAAAACAGTTATTACATATATTGTTCTCAAAGACAAAATATCCATTCTGATAACTCAGATTTTATTTAGTTTGTTTCTAGACTCCATCCTAGCTCAATTCCATCAAACCGCAAGCAAACATCCTAAGCACCTGTCACATACGTTAAAATAGCGGTCAATACACATAGTGTAAAAGTAAGCATACAAGTTTAGTAGTAATAGTAGAGTTCGAAAGCGTTTACGCGTAACCAGCATGTAACATGTATAATGTGAAGCTAGTAGGTTATCGACAATGAAATATGCACAGACAAGACTGCGAGTTCTAGAATGCGCAACACATATCACCACTGTGACACGTGAAGAGGTAACCTTAACAACCCCTGTCCACGACAGGTGCGGAGTCCAAACTATAGTACTATCGTTGCTAAGGCGTCAGGCAACAATCACTGTGTTAACATAACATACAAGCATTCATCGAGTAACACGTAACATGCAATAACAGCCAGCGTATAAATAGTGTTTGCGTTGTGTGATTGATGTGATTTAGAATAAGTAACGTATGTAACACCCAAAAGTGAATAAAGCAAAAAGGGATTGAGTATACTCAGAGTGATGGAAGTTAATGGATTGAAGGGAGCATTAGAGTGATTAGCCTGAATAGTTACCGATAGCATAAACGAATGAACAGCGTGTAAAATGGTGAAAAGGGAGCAAGTGTCGAATGGTAACCCGATCTGATGGCAATCCAATCAGACGGTCATTCGATCGGATGTTAATCCGTTTGGATGGTCATCCGATCGGATGGCCATTCGGTCGGATTGACATTCGTTTGGGAATGATGTGTTTGTGTATGATGGCTTTGCAGTTTTCGTTGTAGCATTTTGAAAACAGAGAAGTATCTCTATCCTTCAGGCCGATCGATCGAACGGTCGTTCGATCAGATAGCGATCCGATTGGCAGGACACTTAGTGAGAACAAGTTCACAGCAGGATGGTCACTCGATCGGATAGCAATCCGATCTGATGGCAATCCGTTAGAACTGATGGTCTTTGAAAATTATGAAAATGATAAAGTGTGGGACCAAGTGCAATCCGATCGGATTGCAGTTCGATCCGATGGCAATCCGATCAGACGGCAATCCGTGCCAACGAATCTGATCGTCTTGACTTGATCATCTTGAAAGTTTTGCGGTTTGTTCGAGACGGTATAATAACGTACTAAACAATGGAACCTCGTCAAGTCCCAAGTTGTTCGATCGAACAGGAATCACCCTAATCTGACCAGTGGACTGTTCTTTGACGGTTGTTCATGTTTACTCCGGAATCGGTTGTCTCCTCCATAGAAATCAGATCTCAACCGACACTTCACTAAGAAATGAGTAGAAGACCAGAATAAGCTCTGATTCTATTGGTTTTGAGTGCATTGAGTGTAAAAGAGTTGAAAGAAAGTTAGAAACCTTGTTTCAATCCTTTTAACTTTGAAAATGTTTAGATCTATGCGAAATCGTTGTGAAATCATTTGGAAATCCTTCAGATCTGAGTTTTTCTTGGTGGAATGAAGCCAAATCTTGAATTTCATAAGAACTCCATGATGACATCATCCTAAAACACCTCAAATC